>JAQQSW010015061.1:0-11970 GCA_028646575.1 Pseudocheirus occidentalis | reverse complement strand
ATATTTCACACTGCTTTCTATTTTTTTGTTTTTTTGTAACAGTTTAATAGTATCTTGGTTTCTCATAAAGTCATTAGCTTCCACTTGCTCAACTCCAATTATGACGGAATTATTCTCTTCAGAATGCTTTTTGAGATTCTTTTTCCATCTGGAAAATTTGACTTTTTAAGTCATTCTCCTCATTGGCTTTTTGGGCCTCTTTTGCCATTTGAATTAATTTGTTCTTTAAAGTGTTGTTTTCTTCAGTCAAGTTGTTGACCCTTTTTTCATGATTTTCTTGCATCATTCTCATTTCTCTTCCAAATTTTCCCTCCACTTCTCTTGTTTGGTTTTCAAAGTCCTTTTTAAGTTGATCTATGGCTTATAGGCAATCTTCATGTTTCTTGGAAACATTTGGTGTGGGAGTTCTGACTTTGTTGTCTTCCTCCCATTCCATGCTTTGATCCTTTTTGTCCCCAAAAAAGGATTCTAGAGTTTTATTGCTGTTCTTACTTTGCTTCCTTTTCCTCAGGCTGGCCAGTCAATAAATTGCTCAATTTTTTAGCTCTATGAAACTCTGCTTCCAGGGAGGAAAGCTTTGTCCCAAAATTGCTGGGGTTTTCACAGCTGCTGGAGCTATTAGGGGGGTGCTGCAGCCCCCACCAGCTTTGGCTTGCTGAAAGTGCTCCCCAGGACCACCACCCAAGACCACAATCCAGATGCAGACCTCTCAATGCAACAGCCTTGGCCCTGATCAATAGCCTTGGCCACTCTGCAATCCACAGGCAAGGATCTCTGAAGCAGCCCAGTGGATTCAGTTGCTGCTTGCAGCCATTCCTGCTGCTTCCCTGCTGCTTCCTTGCCCTGGAGGCAGTTCAGCTTGACTGGCTTTTCTCCCCTGAATTTAGCTTGAATTCCACTGACCTTTCTCTTAGCCTTATTTCTTCTGGCTTTATAAATATGGAAACTGTGCTAGGTGCCGCAGATCCACTCTCTTGTGTACACCAGCTGCTGCTCCTCCCAACCCTCCTGGGAACAGGCCTTGATTTCGGGCTGGGCCGGCCTTGGCTTCCAGACTGCTGCAGTGAGCTCCACCTGCCAAGCTGCCTTCAGCAAGAGATGTGCTTTCTGTATTTTTGGTAGTTTTGAAGCCCTAAAATTTGTTTAGAGTCATATTTTATGGGTATTTAAGGTGGCTGTGTTGGAGCTGTGAAACTTTTGTTGCTTCTACACCACCATCTTGGCTCTGCAACCTCTCCTTTATTTCTTAGATCTAAAAGGTTCCCACATAATATTGATGTCTCCTCTGTGCTATCTCCTCACTGCGTCATCCTCTATTTCTAGGGCCACACTGTGGTGCAGAATCTTAATTTTTATTATTTCCTACTTGACCCATTGCAGTAGCTACTTCTGAATCTTTTCCCACTATGATACTTTGTTCCACTTTGTCTGAATAATCTTCTTTGTATATAAATCTGGAGATGCCACTCCTCTACACCAAAATCTTCATTGACTCTATAGACACTGGAAACATTTTCAGACATTTTTGTCTGTCATTGAAGGACTTTTACAATATGATGCTACCATTCTTTTCTCACTTTCCACAGTATTTCTTACCTTCACATACTATTTTAACCAAAATCGATCCACTAATCTGGACTTCAATTTCAAGGTACAGAAACAGTAAACTTATCATATAGCTGAACCAAATATGGGGTTCCTTGATAGTGAACACTTTAATATAGTGGATAAAAGATATTAAAATTGAGTAGTCTCTGATTATTTCCTTGCTACTTGGGTTTCAGTATTGGTTCTATGTCTGAATAATGAAGAGGCACATGAAGTAGGTATAAGAAATTGGCCCCAGAATTAAGTAAGCTGGTTCTGAATGGACTAAAGTATACAGAGTCTGTAGGGTTTTATACAAAGTAGGAAATTTAGCAATCCAAGATAGACAGACCAGAGCCACCTGTGAATATCTCAATTATGAGTAAGTCAGATATGGATAATTGTAGGAGCTAGAAGAATTATTTAATATTAGGTACTATGCTTAATGGACTCGTAAGTCATTTTGGTTAGTTATGCCTATGTTTACACACACACACACACACACACACACACACACACATATACACACACACCCTTCCAATTACCCTACTTTCTAGTCAAGGGACCTAGTCTAACCAGACAACATCATTGCCCTATTCTCTGCATACCTGCCAAACACATACTGGGATGCCGGCTCAAAGTCCTTGTTCACCTTCTGACTCTGAAATTCCACCATTTTGAAAAGTCTAGCTACAAGGCATATTATTCTTTATCACCTAGACCTAACCCACATATCCCGGGAAATAATGACTTTCCTTTAGACTTCACACAGTCCTTTTTTATATAAATCCCTTATACCTTATATTGATATATAGGCTTAATGTTTACAAAATCTTTTCCTCCCCTAATGCCTCTGATCGGTAGTGTAACTATAAGGACATCATTTTATAAATGAATCTGAAGCTCAGAAAACCTCAAGATCACATAGTCAATGAGCTCCAGTATCAGATACTGAACCACATCCTCTTTAGATTCTTAATCTAGAACTCGTTTCCACTGTAGCAATCGGCTTCTTCAATGTAGGGAGCTACATATCACACATTCTAAAAATAAAAAGAGAGTGTAAGAGGGTGGAGTCAATCCCTTTAAGGAGTCATCCAGATTCTGGATCAGGAAGACCAAAGGATTACTCAGGATATTCTGTGTCAAAGTATGAAGTCCATCAGCCAAAACACACACACACACACACACACACACACACACACATCACCAAAAGCAGCCCAAGGTCTAGAAGATTGGGGGCAGAGGAATGGGGCCTCTTTTCTTTGCTGCCATTACATATATAATGATATTTATCACACTTATCCATTTTTGTCATGTTTGTCTCTTCACAAAGCCACGCATTACATGTTATCTCAAATTTGTCTCCCTAATTTTCCTAGCCCAGTATTGGACCCTCATTAGACCCTGGATAAATGTTGTTTTGAATGAATTAACAGAGAATAAAAAAAAACATTTCAAGTTGGACTTATAAGGCAAATCTATGACTTTGTGCTCTCTCTTGTTATTTTCAGGGTCTCTGAGCAAAAGGACAGATACTCAACAATACATTCCCATTAATTCAGACTAGTCAGAGAAATATAAAATACAAATTAGACATATATCTGAATTATGGAATATTTTTAAATATTTGGCATTTTATAAACACATGCAGCATTTAGAACTAGAGTAACAAAGTATAGCAAATTAGGTCCTTAGGGTAATTGATTTAACAAATAGATAAGAATGATTTGTATCCAACATATTAATTCTTTTGGAAATAAATGGGTACTTTTAATACATATGACAGTACTTGAAAACTTACCTTAAATAATTTAGAACTTCCCCCTAGGAACTTATTTTTGCTCAATTTTCTTTTCATACCCATTCATAGATGATACATAGAATACAGATAAATGCTACCTCTGATTCTGAATTGGTTTAGCCAGATTGAGGAGGCTTCACTATCAATTCTGGATAGCTGATATATACAAATCTCATAATGTATACATGCCAATGTTTTTAGTCATATTGCTTCTGAGGCAAATCCAGGCTGAATTTATTCGTATTCCCTGGAAAAGGACAACTTCCCTAGAAACTTAGAGGACATTGTCAGATACCTTGAAGATCATGTGGGCACTAGTAGCTTATGTTTGTTTGCTTGCCATCTGGAAAGAAGGTTCTTATTGCCCCCCAAAATCTTCATGTTTAGTTTCTTTTTAGAAAACACTGCTTTTGTCTTTCTGTAATTGGCTTGAATACAAGGTGAGGTGGAGAGCCAGAGCCCTAGCAGACTCTGACCCTGGTGTATTTCAATTAAAATTGCCAACCTCTTCTTTCTTTCCACCCTACACTTCCATCCATAGCCAGGCAAAAACCCAATTAGTTATTAATTGAGGTGCATTAAAATTCATTAACTCTGCATGTGAGGTCTAAGCTCTAATTAACTGTCTTCTTTACCTTTTGTTCTATAATCTCTAGGTAAAAGGTTCCATTGCTTAATAAGAAAGAAGAGAAATATAATTCTGCCATAGATAGGAACAAGTCCCTGAGGAAGCTGGGTGAAAGGATATTCCCAGCAAGCTTGCTTGTCAGTTACATATTCTTCCTAGAAAAACTTCTATTTTTGCACCTAAGGGAGGAAAATGTATGTTTATTTATTTGTTTTGTTTTAGGGCAGTTACCATTTTTTATTAGTACATGCAGATCTTACAAACATTCATATACATTTTTAAATTAGTCTCTATTTCCCCCAAACCAAAATCCATATCAAATTTCCTAATGATAGAATAGTTTTCCCTATTTGTAGTTTGAGCAGCCATTTGTAAAAATTTGGTCAATTTGGAGCCATCCTTATTGTAAGAGGGTTTTTAAAAGAGGTCAGTTTCTACAAATCCCAGCATTTTATAGCATCAAAATGGATCCCAATCATCATCCAGTGTAACAAATATCTGAACAAGTAGCCTCATTGTAGCCTACCAAAGAGTCACCCAGATTTTTCTTGACTATCACCAGAAAAGAAAAACTCTGTATCTCCAGAAATCTCATTAGGAGGTGACTTATTTGCATTTTGACAAAATAGAAGGGAGGAATTCACACCTTAGACAATGTCTGAGGCTTAGATAGTTCTATAGCATAGGAGAAAACTCCCATTGAAATTGCCTCCAAGGCAGAGACTGCATTATCTCTTTCTCTCCAGCCACCAATCAGAATAAGGCCCCAAAAAGAGTCTGGGGAATGTAACTGACTGAATCAAATCTGATCAATTGAAGTAGGAAGAGTGCTCAAATCAGAGCAGTTATAAATCTCTCAGCTCCTACCTTGAGGTGACAAACATCAGAGCCAAGGCTTTGAAGGAGTCAATGAAAGGAGGCTTTTGTAGATCCAAGACTTCATGGGATAATGGGACCTGGAACTCTAAAAGGAAAAGACCATGTCTTAGAAAGCAACCCAGTTCCTGAATTTTCCTATACATTTGAGTAGCAGGGATCAAAGTTATCTCTACCTCAGGCATTTGGCCCACCACAGCCAAGCTAAATCAACTAAATAGTTTATGGGATTTTCCTTTCAAGGAAGCTCTTGGACCACCCCAGAATACCTGTATATATTGACCACTCCTTAATCCTATTTAGATCATTTAATTAGCCCATTTGATAGTCCTTTCACCTGACCCAATCCAGAGTATTTAGCACTCCTTAATCCCATCCATATCTTTTCAATATCCTTTTTTGTGTATAAGCATCAGTCTTACCCCCATTAAATTGGAACCCTTCCCACTTCTATTGGCTTTACAATAAACTTTGCCATTGACTGGAAGATAGTTTGTGTGCCTGAATTCATTCCAGGTGGATGCTGTCCTGTATCCTGATATTTCAGAGTTCCTAGCAACCCCAAACTGTGTCAGACTGAGTCACTGCCTTAACTGAAAGAGTACAGTAGCCCTCCAAATTGAAACATAAAAATACAGAAATAAAAACTACTGTAACATTTCAGGTAAAGAGAGCATAGTACCACTCAGTAAAGTGAATGAATAGAGATGGTAAAAGATTGAATGTGTCCATCCAAAAGTAAGCTCAAGGAGTCCAACAGACATCCCACACCCTGTATCAGAGAGACCTTGGCAGCTTAGTCTAGCAGAAGATTTCCAGGGACAAAGTAGATAAATACATTTAATCAAGTTATCAGGCCCTAAAAGGAGATAGCCTAGCTAAGAAACTTTTCTATCAACAGTGCCACAGCCAAGAGTGACATTTTCAAGGGCCATCCTGAGGAAGAACTGACACTATCACCTGGAGAGTGCTAAGTTGTCTTGGCTACATTTTCCCTGTATGTTGGGCTTTTCTCAAACATTGTCCTTTGAGTACATTTCTACTCTTGCCCCTTAAGAAAATGTCCCCCTTATTTTTTTGTGGGAGGGGAGGATTTATGGAAATGTTTTAATTAAAAGCCTTTGATAAAGAACTGAATCTATTAAGTGATTGTCAAGGAGAAGTATAACAGTGAGGGATCCTATGTGTAGGATAGGGACTTACAATGATACCCCTAGAACTCTGGAAGCAGTAAAAGCCACCACTCTAGGGACCAAACCTGTGGATTTCTTTATTTTCCTTTGTTTAAAAAATGTATTTATTTTTTCACTTCCATAAGATATTGAGTTCCAAATTTTATCCCTATTTCTCCCTTCACCCTACCCCAAGATGCTGTATTATTTCATATAGGTGCTACATATACACTCATATTAAACATATTTTCACATTAGTCATGTTGTAAAGAATTAGAACCAATAGGAGATACCATGAGAAAGGAGAAGAGAGGAGAGAGGAAGAGAGACAGAGAGACAAAGAGAGAGAGACAGAGAGAGACAGAGAGACAGAGAGACACAGAGAGAGACAGAGAGAGACAAAGAGAGAGAGAGAAAGAGAGAGAGAGAGATAGAGAGAGAGAGAGAGAGAAAGAGAGAGAGAGAGCAAATAAAATGCTACAATCTGCATTCAGACTCCAGAGTTGGGTGTTTGTTTTTTCTTGATGTGGCCAGCAAATTCCATCAAGAGTATTCTGCAGTTTTCTTAGATCCTTATATTGCTAAGAAGACATAAGTCTATAAAAATTGGTCATTGCACAATGTAGCTGTGACTCTGTACAATGCTCTCCTAGTTCTGCTCACTTCACTCAGCATCAGTTCATAGAAAGTTTTTCTTTATATGTTTTCTCCAGGTTTTTCTGAAGTCCACCTTCTCATCATTTATTATACATAATAGTATCCCATTACATGCATACACCAGAAATTGTTTACCCATTCCCCAACTGATGGGCAGCTGCTCAATTTCTGATTCTTTGCCACTACAAAAAAAACTGCTATAAATATTTTTGGACATGTGGGTCCTTTTCCCATTTATGTGATATTGCTGGGCAAAAGGGTACGCACCATTTTTTTATAGCCCTTTAGTCAGAGTTCCAAATTGCTCTCCAGAATAGTTGGATCAGTTCACAACTCCACCAAAAATGCATTAGTGTTCCAATTTTCACATATCTTCTCCAGGATTTATCATTTTCCTGTTTTGTCATGTTAGCCAATCTGATAGGTATGATGTGGTACTTCAAAGTTGTTTTGATTTCCATTTCTCTAATCCATAGTAATTTACAGCATTTTTTTCATATAACTATAGATAGCTTTAATTTCTTCTTCTGAAAACTGCCCATTCATTTCTTTTGACTATTTATCAATTGGAGAATGATTGTATTCTTATCAATTTGACTCAGTTCTCTATATATTTTAGAAATGAGGCTTTTATCAGAGACAGTGGTTGTAAAAATTCTTTCACAGTTCTGTTTCCCTGCTAATCTTGACGTAATGGCAATGGAATTTAAAGATCCCCCTTTATTAGCTTGTTTTTTATGTTGAGTGTTGAAACCTAGAGCTTGTGAATCCCACTTGTGGGATGGACTTGTGGGATTGACATGAAGAGACAGGGCCAAACTGGGAGGAGCTGGTGCCATGGATTTAGAGAGAGGTACAAGCAAACAGAAGGTGCAAGCAGAGAGAAGGCCCAGAGGAGGCCAAAAGCATTTTGGGGGAGCAGTATCATGGAGGCAGAGAGAGAGAAGAAAATTGCTGGGGGCAAGAGTTGCTGAGAGAAGACTACTGATGGACAGTTGGAGCTGCCCAGGACTTTTGAAGACTGCCACCTGGAGCTGTGGAGGACTGAGGAGGCATGTCTGTAATGCCAGTATTTTGTCTGTCTGTTTTGATGTTACTTTGCCAGATTCATCTGCTTGTGAAGGACAGTGCTGTTGTTGCAGAGGTCCTGGAACCTTGCTGGTTGTTCAGAAGCCCTGAAGAATGATTTTCTTGTTATGTGTACAGAAATCCTGGAAGAGGGTCTTGCTCATGTTTTCAGGCATTCTGGGAGTGTTCTGCAGGCAGAGAATGGATTGATGAGCACACTGGCAATTCACATCTTGGCTTTGTTAAGCTTTATCTCCCCAGGAATAGAGATTGATGAGAATTTTCCTGGGGTCAAGATGAAGATAAGACCTCTCCTTGGGTAATAAATGCTGTGGTGGTATCTTAACCTTGTTGTAGCTTAAGGGTAGATGGTCTTTGGTGCTCACCACTGCCCCTTTTGAGAAAAGTCCTTGACATTAATGGATGGTATTGTAATTCATTTGTGATCCAGGGATGGGAAACTTTTGACTTTTTGTGCTCTGTGACTGACCAAATGAATGTACTTTGTTTATGATTGGAAACTAATCTCCATTTGAGAAGACAGACTTTGTTGACTGACTAAATGAATGTACTGCCTAAGGGTAGGGTACTTGGACCTTGGTACTTTGCAATTGAATTGAGAATTTACTAAATTATTGAGTTATGCTATATTTCGATTTTCTGCAAATGTTTTGCCTTGATCTGTTACTTAATAAATGGAGTTTGCTATGCTCATAATCCAAACCTAGAAGTTGCTTTTTCTTGGTGTTAAAATTGTTTACATTGCATTTATTTGTGCAAAAACTTTTAAATTTAATGCAATTAAAATTATTCATTTTGCATTTCATAATGTTCTCTATGTATTGTTTGATCCTAAATTCTTCCAAAACCTGTGAATTTCAGTGTGAGTTGGAGGAGTCATCTTAACATGGGGAAACGGGTATTACATAAGAAGTCCAACTTTTACATTTCATTTTTACATACTCCAGGGAACTGGATTTCCCCAAAGTCTAGGTTTCAGTTCTAGATCTACCACAACTTCCTCATTCAAATGTGTGCGGTAATTAAATAAAATAATTCTATTTCAACATTTGGGGCCTAAAAAAATCCATGAAATATTTGAGGAAGCATCAGCATTCCATTTTGTTCTAAATGATATTGAGAAATGCTTATATTTTTTGCTCATTTTATACAAGGACACATAATCAGATTTGTCTAATTATATAATAGGGGAAACCAAGGTTGTCCAACTTCTTTGGGGGAGGAGATACTAGAAAATTGACAAATAAGTTTTCAATCAACTAGTCAGCTGTTCAGTACTCCATATCTACAAACTGCTATGTACAATGTTGTTTGCTCAAAACTTTAAAATTCATTGGATTTCTAAAAGTCACCTATATTAGATTGCCAAATGCTTACATAAATTAAATAACTCTATGCTTACTTTGCTCAGAATATTAGAACTGGAAATATCCTTAAAGATCATCTAGTCTAATACCCTGTAATGGGAATCTGAAGCTTTTTCCTGCCCCTGGACCCTTTGATAGGTTTAAGTAGCTCTGAGAATGTTTCCTGATTTGAAAGTATACTCTGCCCCCTAACAGGCTGAATGTGGTCACATGAAGCCTGTGGCAGGAGGATTGTTTTTCGGGAATGGCCACACCTTGTTGCTTTGAAATTCAACAGTGTGTCAAGAGGGCTGTGACATGGAGAAGCCTATATATATATGCCTGGAAGAGCCTATATGTACATCATGATGTGAGGTTTCCTTTGGGGATCACTTTGAGAAGAGTTGTGTGATTTGGCCAGAAGAGACTCTGGGAAGCTGCTGAGCCCCCAGCTTTGAAAACCCCAGATGCTGATGCTTCCCTCTCTGGTAACTTTAATAGGTAATGGATGTGATGGTCAGATGGTTGGAAGCCCATCTGCTTATCTGTTTCTTGGTCTGCTTGTTACTTGTTCTTGTAACTTGGGTTTGTATTCTCTGGAGTTTAGGGTGCTGACTTTTCCCCTGAACTAGGTAAATGATATGTTTGTTTGATTAAAGAAAGATTGTTAACCCTTTTTGAGTTGCTTTCCTTAAGTAAAGCAGATCTAAGAACCTGTGCTAGTAGTCACCTTGGGTGTGCTAGGGTGCTTGCTGATACATACCCTTAATCTATAACTATTGAGATTGATACCCAGAAGGTGATAGGACATGGTCACATAGGTAGTAAATAGCAATCACATCTCAGATATAATAATTCTAATTCTAGGTCCAATACCTTCCCACCATGTCAGGATTGCCCTGGATCTGTCATTGTATTGGTGAGTGAATAAAATATATCAATCTTCTACCACTGTTCTACACCTGAATGGAAACCTTGTACGAGTTTCTGTGGTCGACAAAAAGAGAGAGAGAGAGAGAGAGAGAGAGAGAGAGAGAGAGAGAGAGAGAGAGAGAGAGAGAGAGATTCCCATCCTTCTGGGAATAAGCTTCTACAAAGCAGATCCACAGAGAATGGATATACAGTCCTTATTGGGGACCATGACCAAAGCCTTTCCAAATTGCTAAATTCTGTCATTATTTGCCATTCAAGCCTTCTAAAATCCCATTCCATTTTTAAGCACTGTAGTAGGACTTTGTAAGGGACTTACTTCCATATGCATGTATGATTTAAAAAATAAGGTGAGAATTACTGTTAAGTAAATGGAACACATATCCTAGGCTGATAAAAGGAGCAAAAATCTTGGAAGGTGCCAGTTTGAACAGAGAAAAAATATATAACCTTACTTCCAATTATTTAGAGAGTGAATTCTTCATAAAAGACATGGAATTTTAAGAAACACTAGAAAAAAAGGGAATGGATTTGGTGAGCCAGTAGGGAAAAAGAACAGGAAGCTGAGTCTTATTTAGAGTACAATTTATACACAATAGACAAATATTGAGAGCTCAAGTCCACTTCATCCATGACATCACTTATGAAAACTATACTACAGAGTGATTTCCCTATTTTCTCATTCTGTTTGTATCAAGCTATATCCCTAAAATTTGTATTCTGGTATAGATACTATATTTCTTCGTCACACAAATTAGTATTTAAAACACACACACATATGTATGTGTGTGTATCAGTCTATCAATCTCTATATAATTACATACTTTAATTATTTCACAGGCTTATATTTCATTAATAAAACTGTAAGCTATTGAGAGAAACGAATATATATTTGTATGTGCAGTATTCCTACCAGCTCACTCTCTAAAATGTCACTTATATATTTTAAAAATTTTCATAATTATTTATTTTTGTCTCAGTCATATTTTATTTTATTCTTAATAATATTTTATTTTCCGCAATTATATGCCAAGACAATTTATAGCATTCCCTTTTATAAGATTTAAATTCCATTTTTTCCTTCCATCCCCTCCCCTCTTCTGAATATGTTAAGCAATTTGATATAGGTTATACATGTCCTATCATGTAAAACATATTTCCATATTAGTCACAGTTGTCAAAGAAATAACAGATCGATTAGAAGAAAAACAAACACGAAGAATAAAGTAAATGAAAAAGAGCGTGCTTTGGTCTGCATTGTCCATCAGTTCTTTTTTTTTATTCTGTGATTCTTTTATATCTTATTTATTTTTTTATTTTAAGTTTTCAACATTCATTTCCACAAGATTTTGAGTTGCAAAATTTCTCCTTGACTTTCCCCTACCCCCCCAACCCCAAGATAGAAAGCCTGCTGAATACCCCTTCTCTCAATCTGTTCTCCCTTATATCTTATCCCATCCCCCTCCTCTAACTTTCTAGTAGGGCAAGATGGATTTCTCTACCTCAGTGCCTGGTTATCTTATTTCCCATGTGCATGTAGAAGAAACAAATATTTTTAACATTTGTTTTGAAAACTTTGATTTCTTGATTCTTTCTCTTCTTTCCTCCTCACTCGTCCCTACTGGGAAGACAAGCATTTCAATATAGGTCATACATGTATAGTTACACAAAATGTTTCATGATAGTTACATTGTCAAATACTAATTTTATATCCCTCCATCCTATCCTGCCCCTACTTATTCTATTTTCTAATTTGACCCTGTCCCTTTTTGAGTGTTTGCTTCTAACTACCATCTAATCCAATCTGCCCTCCCTTCTATCATCCCCCTCTTATCCCCTTCCCCCCTACTTTTCTGTAGGGTAAGATGCACAATTGAGTAC
>JAQQSW010015060.1:0-11970 GCA_028646575.1 Pseudocheirus occidentalis | reverse complement strand
AAAAAGCCAATGAGGAGAAGAATGCCTTAACAAGTCAAATTTGTCAGATGGAAAAAGAATCTCAAAAGCTTTCTGAAGAGAATAATTCCTTCATAATTAGAGTAGAGCAAATGAAAACAAATGACTTTATGAGAAATCAAGATAATATTAAACAGATAGAAACAAATGAAAAAATAAAAGGCAATGTGAAACATCTTGTTGAAAAAAACCACTGACCTGGAAAATAGAGAGAATTGAAAAATTATTGGACTAACTGAAAGCCATGATAAAAAAAAGAATTTAGAAAGCATCCTCCAAGAAATTCTCAAGGAAAATTGCCCTGATATTTTAGAACCAGAGAGCAAATAGAACTTGGAAAAATTCACTGATCACCTCTTGAAAAATATCCCCAAAAGAAAACTAGAAATGTTATAGCCAGGCTCTGGAATCCCCAGATCAAGGAGAAAATATTACAGGCTGCTAAGAGGAAGCAATTTGAATACTGTGGAAACACAATCAGGATAATCCAGGATTTGGCAGCTTCTACATTGAGGGATCAAAGGGCCTGGAATATGATATTCAGGAGATCAAGGGAGCTTGGATTAAAACCAAGAATCACATATTCAGCAAAACTGAGTATAATGTTCCAGGGGAAAGTATGGTCATTCACTAAAGTGGAGGACTTTGAAAAATTCTTGTTGAAAAAACCAGAACTGAACAGAAAATTTAACATTCAAACACAAGAAGTATGAGAAAGTAAACATGGGAAAGAAATCATAAGGAACTTATCAAAGTTGAACTATTTACATTCCAATATGGAAAAAAGATAATAGTAACTTTTGAAACTTTTCTCAGTATGAGGATAGACGAAGGTAATACAAATGTACATATATATACATGTATATATATGTATATGTATATGTATATATGTATACCTACACATATGTCTGTATAGGAGAGTATATATGCATTTGAATACATATCTGAGTATGTGTGTATATGAGTTCATAGAGGGCACAGGATCAATTGAATAGTAAGGCATGATCCTTTAAAAAGATGAAATTCTCAGTTGGGAGTGGATTAGAATGAGAGGAGACAGGGAGAGACAGAATGGGGTTAATCATCCCATATAGAAGAGGCAAGGGATACCTGTTACAATGGAGGGGAAGAACAGGAAGACAAAAGGGAAAGGGTCAACTTTACTCTCATTGAATTTAGCTTAGGGAAGCAATGACATAAACTCTAAACTGGGCATCTTGCCACATAGGACAGTAGAAGTGATGGGGATAAAATGTGGGATGATGGAGGGGAGGCACAGGGAGTGGGGAAGGGTTGCTGGAAGCACACACTTCTGTAAAGGGTCAGGGAAAGGACAGAGAATAGAATGGGGGGGTGAATGGGATAGCAAGGAGGGATATATAATCAGTCTCTCACAATATGTCCATTGTGGAGATGTTCTGCGTAATTACACATACACAGCCTGTATGGAATTGCTTGTCCTTTCAGGGGGATGGGTGACGAGGGAGGAACCAAAAGGATCTAGAATTTATAGTTTTACAATCAAATGTTAAAAAAACCTTATTATTATTATTATTGTTATTATTGCTATTGTTATTGCTACTGTTATTATTATTATTAACTTCATGCCACTGGGAATTAAGATATACAGGCACCGTGGGAGGGAGACACTTCTGCCCTACCAGAAAGTTAGAGGGGCAATGGAGGAGGACAGGAGAGAGCAGATTGGGGGACGGGACCTTACAGTGGGATTGCTGTTTTAGTGTTTGGGGTAGGGAAAAGACAGGGAGAAAATTTGTAAATCAAAATCTTGCGGAAATGAATGATATAAACAAGAAAATAAATAAAATAATTCTTTTAATAAATAAAGTTACTGTAAGCATTTTAAAATATTTGGGAATCTACCTGCCAAAACAACCCGGTACCTTTGTGAACATATCTAAAAAACACATTTCACATAAATAAAATCAGATCTCACTAATTCGAAAAACATTAATTTCTTATGGTTGGTTCAAGCTAATATAAGAAAAATGACAACTTTACCTAATTTAAATTACATAGTTAGTGTCATACCAATCAATCTACCAAAAAATTACTTTATAGAACTAGAAAAAATAGTGACAAAATTCATTTGGAATAATAAAATGTCCAGAATATCAAGGCAATTAATGAAAAAAATGTTAGAGAAGGTGGCCTATCTGTACCAGTTTTTAATCTCTATTATAAAGCAGCTGTCCTCAAAACTGCCTGGTACTGACTAAGGAATAGAGTAGTGGGTCAATGTAATAGATTGGGTACAAAAGACTCAGTAGTCGACAACTAGAGTAATATACTGATTGATAAACCCAAAGACCCCTGTTTCTCGGTTAAAAATTCACTATTTGACAAAAACTGCTTGGAAAATTAGAATATAGTATGGCAGAAACTGGGCATAGACCATCATGTAATGACATATACCAAAGTCAAGTTTAAATGGGTTCACAATCTAAGTATAAAGGCTGATACTGTAAATAATCTGGGGAAGCAAGGAATACTTTACCTCTCAGATTTGTGGATCAGGGAAGACTTTATGACCAAAGAGTTGGAGAGCATTATAAAATGTAAAGTGGATAATCTTGATTACATTAAATTGAAAAGTTTCTGTACAAAGTCAATGTAACCAAGATTAAGAGGGAAGTGGGAAACTGGGAAAGAGTATTTACAACCAGTGTGTCTAATAAAGGCCTCATTTCTAAAATATACAGGGAATTATGTAAAATTTATAAGATTACAAGTCATTCCCCAACTGATAAGTGGTCAAAGGATATGAACAGGCAATTTACAGAGGTAGAAATTAAAGATATCTTTAAGCATTTGGAAAAATGCTCTAAATCATTATTGATTTGTGAAACACAAATCAAAACAACTTTGAGTTACCACATCTCACCAATCAGATTGGCTAAGATGATGAAAAAGGAAAATAACAAGTACTGGAGAGGATGTGGAAAAATTGGAACTCTAATGCATTGTTGGTGGAGCTGTGAATTGATACAACCATTCTGGAGAGCAATCTGAACTATTTCCAAAGGGCTATAAATAACTCCATACCCTTTTCACCAGTAATACTTTTGGGGCTGTATCCCGAAGAGATAATAGAAGTGGGAAAAGGACCCATATGTACAAAAATATTTATTGTAGCTTTCTTTGTGGTGGCAAAAACTGGAAATTTAGGGGATACCCATCAATTGGGGAAAGGCTGAACAAGTTGTGGTATATGAATGTAATGGAATACTATTGTGCTTTAAGAAATGGGAAGGAGATAGACTTCATAATTACCTGGAGAAGCTTATTCAAATTGATGCTAAGTGAGAAGAGCAGACCTAGGAAAAGTTTGTACACAGTCACAGACACATTGTATATGTGACGATCAATCTTGATAAACTGGGCTCTTCTCAGCAATGTACAGTTAAAAGAAAACTCTACAAGTCTCTGAATGGAAGGAGATATCTTCATTCAGAGAAAGATCTAGAAAGACAAGAGTTTACATCGAGACTGAAGCAATACATGCTGTCGTACTTTTCTATGTTTGGTTTTGTTTCTTTTTTCCCATTGTTCACTCCATTGGTTTCAACGCCTGATACAACCAGACTATTGTACAATGTGAAAGTGTTTTCAGATCCTATACATGATTTAACCCACCATGGTGGTGGTTGCAGGGGAGGGGGGAAAGGAAGAGGAGAAAATCTGAAACTCAAGTTATTCTGTACCTGAATCTTTTAAACTAAAAGTAAACAAACAAGTTAATAAAAATAATAAAAAAAGAAATATAGATGGTGGTTATCAGAAAAGTAGGCATAATATTAGCTAGCATGAAATAGATTGAAAGTATGAATGCCTTATTTATGTGGTAGTACTATATCATAACAAAACTGAATACATCTTACCATATTTGCATTGCTTTGTATCCCCTTCAAGTATAAAAACCTAATATATTGCCTGCCAGTTTATTATTATCGCTATCAATAATTGCATAAGATCCATTTTTTTACACAATCATAAGAAATTACTTTATTTCCCTGCCTAGCTTTGGTGACATAAGAGATGAAAAGGGGGATATAGTAAAATCTAAAGAAGTGAATAGTTAAGGAACTTGATATCATTTAAATTTTCAGTTAATACAAACTTGAGAATTTACTTATAATAACAATTTAAATACTCAAACAATACCAGTGTCTCAAGTCAATTTTTGGGAACACTTAAATTAGAGTTTCAAAAAGTTCAACTTGAATTCAATGGCATGATTCCAATTAGTTGACAAATTTTACAAAAACAGGAAGTTTTACAAAGGTGACATTTACTTAGAACCATCATTAATAAACACACTCACAATATTCTAGAAAATGTGTAAAACCACATAAAATTACACAAGGTCACTGTTACTATGGTAAAAAAAAATCAAAAGAAAAGATTGCACTATCAAGGAATATTCTTAAGGACAGGCATTATACATCATTATTGTAGTAACCATTTTAGAGTTATCAATATATAGGAAGATTACATTGATATTTAAGTTGATAGGAGCAGTAGAAACCTTGAACTATAGATGATAGCAAAGTGCCCGGCACATAGTGTATACTTATTCAATCATCTAATCACTCAGTTAAGGCCCCCAAATTGACACAGGTAGAAAGGAATCAATTACAAAGAAAAGTATATCAGAAATTCTAGATCCTTAAATCATCAATTGAAAACAAAAAACAAAGAAATAAGGTAATTCCAAAAATTAATGCAGCATGATCAAAACAAATGATTCACCACCAATCACAGTTTTGCTATAGATTTGAAAGGCAAAACAGCTACAGGAGTTAAAACAAAACAAAATAAACAAAAACTCTGAAGAAGCATGTGGGAAATTTCTGATCATCTTTATTATCTCAAGAAGTTTAATACCATGGAAAAGAAAATTGGATTAAAAGAGAAACAGAGAGTTTATACATGGTTAACAAAATAAATGGCACAAGTTATATCAACTGAATAAGATCTATAATTATTGGTTTGAATGCTTTATAGTTCTATATAAATTAATTACTAGCAAAGCACTTGACCAGCTTTGTCACACACATGCACTTGATTACAATTTTCTCAACAAAAAGTATTTAGAATATTGCATATATACCACTAAAAATTGAGAATACCAGTCATCCCTCCAAATGTGGGCCAGTTATATGTTTATGTGATATTTATAAATTGTACTTGACTAAATCACACAAAAGAGCTATAAATTCAAGAAAAGATTATATTTTCTGAAACGCAAAAATAGTGCATCAAAAATCTCATGGTGATGTACCAACAAGTTTATTTTTGATTCAGCTTGATTATTGATCCAAAGTGTCAAAACATTTAAGCTTTATTGATTATAATAAAGCCTTTAACTTAGGTTCACACTCATGGCTTATTCATATACTGCAAATATACATATACACACACATTTACACATGTGTATCTTTTTCTCTGTTTCTCTTTCTCTGTCTCTTTCACAAATATAGAGAGAATCCCAATAATATTTGGTGTCCATGTAGAAACTTCTCTATGTTCTTTTTCTTTTACTTTTCCAAATTTTACGTACTTATTTTTAGTTTTCCATATTCATTGCCACAAGATTTCGAGTTCCAAATTTTCTCCCTAACTCTCCCCTACTCCCCACCCCAAGATGGCAAGCATACTGTTTACTCTTTACCCTAGTCTGCCCTCTATTTTACACCCCCCCCCATCATTCCCCATTCTCTCTTTCCCTCTTACCCCTTACTTTCTTGTAGGGCTAGATGGGTTTCTATACTCCATTGCCTAGATATCTTATTTCTCAACCACATGTAAGAACAAATTTTTAAAACTTTTTTTTTTGAGGAGGGAAGACTGGGCAATTGGGGTTAAGTGACTTGCCCAAGGTGACACTACTAGTAAGTGTTAAGTGTCTGAGGCCGGATTTCAACTCAAGTCCTCCTGACTCCAGGACTGGTGCTCTATTCACTAAGTCACCTAGCCACCCCGAAAAACATTTTTTAACGTGTGTATTTAAGACTTTGTGAAATTCTCTCCCTTTTTCCCTCTTCATCCGCCCCCATTGAGAAGACTAGCAATTCAATTTAGGTTATACATGTGTAGTCATGCAAACCATTTCCATAGTAGTTATAGTGTGAAAGATTAACTATATTTCCCTACATCCTATCCTGCCCCCCATTTATTCAATTTTCTCCTTTGACCCTGTCCCTTTTTAAAAGTGTTTTCTTGTGTGGTTAGGTTGCACAGCGAATAGAGCACAGGTCATGGAGTCAAGAAGACCTGAGTTCAAATCCAGCCTCAGATGCTTAACATTTACTAGCTTTGGGCTTACTTACTTGGGCAAGTCACTTAACCCTAATTGCCCCTAAGAAAAAATTTTTAAAAAGTATTTGTTTCTGACTACCCTCTTCACCAATCTGCTCTCCCTTTTATCATTTGCCTCTTCGCCTTATCACATTGCCCCTTACTTTCCTATGGGGTAAAATAACCAGTTGAGTGTGTATGCTATTCTCTCTTTAAGCCAAATCCAATTAGAGTAACATTGAACCATTGCCTTTCACCTCCTTGCTCTTTCCCTCCATTGTAACAGCTTTCTCTTGCCTCTTTTATGTGAGATAATTTACCCTATCCCATCTCTCCCTTTCTCCTTCTCCTGATATATTTCTCTCTCACCTCTTAATTTTATTTTTAAAATATCATCCCTTCATATTCAACTAACTCTGTGCCCTCTGTCTATGTATATATGTACACACATACACCCAAATACATACATACACACACATACACACACATACACCCCCTATTCATCCATCCATCCTTCCATCTATATATTTATATATATGTATATATGTGTATATATGTATATATTTCTACATATGTCTATATATGTCTAGATTTATGTATATACATACATATTTATTCCCTTCGATTATCCTCATACCGAGAAAAGTTTCACGAGTTACAAATAACACCTTTTCATGTGGGAATATAAACAGTTCAACTTTAATAAGCTCCTTATGATATCTCTTTCCTGTTTACCTTTTCATGCTTCTCTTGCTTCTTTTATTTGGAAGTCAAATTTTCTGTTCTTCTCTGGTCTTTACATCAAGAATGCTTAAAAGTTCTCTATTTCATCGTATGACCATATTTCCCCCTCAGTTTTACTGGGTAGGTGATTCTTGATTTTAATCCTTGCTCCTTTGACCTCTGGAATATCATATTCCAAGCCCCCTGATTCTTTCATATAGAAGTTGCTAGATCTTGTGTTATCCTGACTGTGTTTCCACAATACTTGAATTGCTACTTCCTGACTGCATGTAATATTTTAATGCCATGCATGAGCCGCTTTCCCAAAAGAATGCTACTGTGAACAGCTTTTAAGTTTCAGATTACACAGTATAGTGAGCACTCCATTTATTCCATTATAAATCAAGGCAAACATTTACAACAAGTCACAATATAATATTCAAAACATCACATCTTATCACAGAAAATCACAATATAGTGTTCACAAAATCTTAACATTTGAAATGGCCATGTAGTTTCCACCATAGTGGGCACAATATTTAAAACAAAGGACAAAAGAATAATCATCTGGTTTCCCTAAAGCGGGGAAACCCCTTCTTACTTAATCATTCAGTCATTTCACAATATAATAATCAATCTTCCACTCATGGAGTAATCATAGATTAAATTAATCAGTCACTTATTCAGCAATCAATTACTAAGTATTCTTAATCACTAAGTACAAACATTAGAAACTTACTCAAACCCTTGGTGTCTAGCACACTTTAATTTCATCATATGTCCAAGGGGAGGCGTTTTCTTCATATTGACTCTGGGTGGTCTCTCAAATTCTCTATCCCCTTCCATGGTCCCAGCTCCTACCTGAATCCACCAAACAGTCACCTGGATTCAGAGGCAGTCAGCTCCCAAGATCTGGTCCAGTTCTCTGGGTAGTCACCTGGTACATGCAGGATCCAGCCCCTCTCAAACCCTTCACTACTTCTGTTGCCAGGAACTCAAGGATCAACCAAGCCACAAACAAAGGCTTATCCAGGTCATGCTTCTTCAGGCCTCTAGTAGTTCCACTAGCCCTAAGACCCAGAAGGAACCTCAGCCTTCCAGGAGGCAACAATTCCAACCTTCACAAGATTCTGGTCTCAAGAAAACCTCCAACTCAGTTTTCAGTCAGCTTCCAGATGCTGAAAGAGATATTCTGATTCTCTGTTTCTGGAATTCTTCTTATATACACACACTGGCCTCCTGTCTCAGCCAACCCCCTTCTGCCACATCAGCAACAGGAGACAGAGTTCTCATCCTCTGTCTCTTTCACACAGGAGACAGAGTTCACACTCTCTGCCACTTTAACAGAAATACTTATCCCTTAGTTACTAAGGACCAAGTACCTGCTAAATTAATTGCCATTACAAATATTTTCTCCTTGACCTGGGAACTCTGGAATTTAGCTGCAATATGTCTAGGACTTTTCTTTTTGAGATGTTTTTCAAGATCAGTGAATTCTTTCAATTTTTATTTTACCCTCTGGTTCTAGAACACCAGGGCAATTTTCCTTGAGAATTTCTTGAAAGATTATGTCTAGGACCTTTTTTCAATCATGATTTACAGGTAGTCCAAAAAATGGATGTACTTTCCATGTTAGTCATTTTTCTGATGAGATATTTTACATTGTCTTGTATTGTTTCATTCTTTTGGATCTGTTTTTAAAAATCTTGATTTCTCACAATGCCATTAACTTCCATTGACTCCATTCTAATTCTGAAGGAATTATTTTTTTTCAATGGGATTTTGTAATTCCTTTTCCATTTGACTAATTTCACTTTTAAAGGCATCTTTTCCTCATTGACTTTATGGATCTCCTTTACCATGTGAGTTACTCTATTTTTTAAGATGTCATTTTCTTCAGTATTTTGGGGGGGTCTCCTTTAGCAAGCTGTTGACTCATTTTTGATGATTTTCTTGCATCACTCTAATTTTTCTTCCCAGTTTTTCCTCTAGGTCTCTTACTTAATTTTCAAAATCCTTCTTGAGTTCCTCCATGTCCTGTGACCTATTCATATTTTTCTTGGAGCCTTTTCATGCAGAAGTTTTTACTTTGTTGTCTTCTTCTGGTTCTTTGTTTTTGATCTTCTTTGTCACCAAAGAAAGATTCTATGGTCTAAGTTCTTTTCCTCTGTTTGCTCATTTTCCCACCCAATTATTTGACTGTTGCATTTTGCTGTGGCTGCTTCCATAGTGAAGAGTTCTCTGTCCAAATTTCTGGGGTTTTAGGCAGTTGTTTTTAGAGTTACTTCTAGGGACCTGCCTGAGGACTTTGAAGACACCCCTCAAAGCTGCCATAAGCTCTGCCATACCAGTGCTCCTGCTCTCCCCAGAACTGCCACCCAAGATTGCTTCCCAGATCCAAGCAGGACAAAAAGAAAGAGAATCCTGCCTGTGTCAGCAATGACATTCCTGAAATTGCCTTCTGATCAAGTGCTTGGTTCCCCCAACCATCTGTGGGCCTGGAACTCCAGAAGCAGTTGCTGTTGCTGCTGCTGCTGCTTCTGCCAATGTTACTGCTGCATTTGCCACCTCCGCTGCCCCAGGGGCTGGGTCTGGACTACACTCTTCTCTCACCCAGGTCCCATTTGGTTTCCCCATTGACCTCTTACTTTGTCTTTGGTGTTTGTGGGTTGAGATGTCTGAAAAAACACCACAATTGACAGTGATTCAGTTCCCAGGGATCTGCTCTGGGGCAGTCTGTGCTGGGGTGGCCCACACAAGACTATGCTGTATTCTCAGCCTGGTGTAATAGACTTTTCCTGTCAGCCTGATATGCTGTCTTCAGCTGGAGACGTGCTTCATTCTGTCATTTTGTGGGTTATGTAGCTCTAAAATTTGTTTAGTCATTTTTACAGGTATTAGAGGTGATTGGGGGATGACCTCAAACAAGTTCCTGTTTTTACTCTGCCATCTTGGTTCCACCTCAGAAAATTCTCCATTTTAAAATGATTATCAACATTGTGTTGTTAAAAACAATTAGTATAAAGTATGGTATTTTACTATAAAGTTGTTAATACTGATATAGCTTCGTTCAATTCTAATAAATCCATTGTTACTTCTCACAAATAAATCCATTATGTCACTCCTAAATAGAATTAAGTGTGGATTCCTAATTAAAGAGGGAGTTGAACTGAAATATCTTATTAATTGAAAGATGTACACAGATTAGATCAAACAATAAGTTCCTACTGGAAAACATCTTAAACTGCTTCTTTATTTTGTGGAATCTTTTCCCAATGGCATTAAACTGTCACTTGAATTCATAAGTGTAAAATCATCATTATTATTTTAAAGACTAGATTTTCCTATCTTTCCCAGAGTGGAACAGCAAGGGATGTTTACTTATCATACTAATCCTGCTGCTGGCTTCTCAGGAGATTTAACATGCTCTGTTTCCTACCTGCTTTTGTTTGCTCCTTTACATCAGCTCGCTATTGCTCAGAACTTTTTAAATCTATTTCTTCTAGCCTTAGTCACCTCAGTAATGGGGATTACAGGTCTGTACTACTGTGCCTGGCAAATACGACATTTTAAAAGTACCTGCAGAAAATGTGGAGACTGAAGGTATCAAATTTGCATTAGGTTGAACTAAACTTATGGACAAAGGTAATACTTTAAAACTGAAATAAATACCATCTTACTGCAAAAAAACAAAATTTCCTGAGAATAATTACAAAAGGAACCCTCCTTCACTTCAGTCTCCTATAGACATGACACTGGACAAAAAGCTATCAATGAGAATACTGTGGGTAAATGTGTTGAGACTTACTAGCTTTAAGAACTGAAGCTCTGTAGGAAGAACATGTTTAAAGCAATGAACACCTATGAAATACCAATTGTGTATACTTTTGAAAATGTAAAACTCATAAGACATTAATAAAAAACAATTATGTAGCTGACTAGAGAGAGCACTGGAAATGGAAGCAGGAAGACTCATCTTCATGAGTTCAAATCTGTCCTCAGACAATTTCTATCTGTGACCTTGGGCAAGTATCTTAACCTTGTTTGCCTCATCTGTAGTTTAGAAAGAAAGAAACTTAACCTAGTCTCCTCATTTGTAAATTAAGCTGGAGAAGGAAAGAACAAATTATTCTATTATCTTTACCAAGAAAACCTCAATATGGGGCCACAAAGAGTCATATGTGACTGAAATGACTGAATGACAACAGATACCAGTCTTCATATACAGTTTTGGAAGTATAAAACTCATAAAATGTTAACAAAATATAGAATTAAATACTGTAAGATAATTTCATGTTTTTTCATTAAAAATGACGAAAAGGATTGATAGACATTTTCAGAGGACTTGGTAAACATGTCTAAAGGGCATGAAAAATACTTTTGAAATAAACTTATATTTCTTCACCAAACAATAGGAAAAGTTGATAGCAGGTAAGTGCCATTAGATTTGTTGAAAATAAATTCCTTCTGGATATAAAGAGGCAGTTTTCAGATAAAGAAATTGAAGCTATTGATAATTGTATGAAAAAATGTTCTAAATTGCTATTGATCAGAAAACTGCAAATTTAAAACAGCTCTGAGGGGCTCTGTATGAAATAGTTCTGCAATAAACAGACTATGGAATACATCCCTGTCTCTCTCCCTCTTTCTTATTCAGCTAGAAGCTCTCTTTCCTTCTGTCCCTTTATTTTACTCAGCTGGTAGCTAGGCCCAGACTTGCTAGCTGCAGCAAGTGGAGCCCAATGTGGGGCATCAGGATGGAAGACTCTAACTACCAGTTCCCCTGGAGTAAGGGGAAGGCCCAGGGGAAGGCTCCATGAGGGCAATTGCTGGATCATCCAGTTTTCAGTTCTTAAAAGAATTCAGAGCAAAAAGAGACGTAAAATTGGAGGCATCTTAAAAAAATCA
>JAQQSW010015059.1:0-11970 GCA_028646575.1 Pseudocheirus occidentalis | reverse complement strand
AGGCCAAGGGCTCTGAAGCAGCCCAGTGGGGGCCGCTGCAGCTCTCAGACGTTCCTGCTTCTATAGCCACCTCCTGTTCCTTGCCCTGGGAGCAGTTTGGCCGGACCCGCTCTTCTCCTCCCCAGTTAGCAAAATCCACTGACCTTTCTCTTATCCTTTTTTCTTCTAGCCTTATAGATATGGTAATTGTGCCTCCAGTTCAGATGATCAGCTCTCCTATATCCATGGTTCCCCACCGGATGCCCCAGGGCTTGACCCGGCCGGGTTTTTGCCATGGGTCCCAGACTGCTGCGAAGAGCCCCGCTTGCTGCACTGCCTGTAGAAACAGATGTGCTTTATGTCTTTTGGAGAGTTTTGGAGCTTGAAAATCTGTTTAGCATCCCATTTTATTTGTTTTTTAGCGTGTCTGTGTGGGAGCTGTGGTGCTTTGCTGCTTTTATGCCGCCATCTTGGCCTAATTTATTCTTTAAAGTGTTGTTTTTTTCACTCAGGTTGTTGACTCTCTTTTCATGATTTTCTCTCATCATTCTCATTTCTCTTGCCAATTTTTCCTCCACTTCTCTTATCTGGTTTTCAAAGAACTTTTTCAGTTGATGCATAGGTTCTAGGCATTCTTTAAGTGTCTTGGAAGCATTTAATGTGGGAGTTCTGACTGGGTTGTCTTCCTCCCATTCCATTCTTTGACCCTTTTAGTCCACAAAACACGATTCTAAAGTTTTATTGCTGTTCTTAGTTTGCTTCTTTTTCCTCATGTTGGGCAGTCAATTAATTGGTTGGTTTTTTTATCTCTGTGAAACTCTGCTTCCATGGGGGAAAGCTCTGTTCCAAATACCTGGAATTTTCCCAGGTGCCGGAGCTATTAGGGGGGTGTTCCATGTCCCCCCAGCTTTGGATTGCTGAAAGCACATGCCAGGACCACCACCCAAGACCACGATCCAGATCCAGGCCCCACAGTGCAAGAGCACTTGGCCCTGATCAATTGATTCAGCCTCCTTGCAGAGTCCGCAGCCCAGGGGCTCTGAAGCAGCCCAGTAGGGTCTTCCTGCCATTCCAGCAGTTCTCTTCCCCCACTGCTTCCTTGCCCCGGGGGCAGATTGGCTGAACTAATTTTCCTCCCCCCTAATTAAGTTTCAAAGTTTCACTTACGCTCGCCGGTTTGTTGGATTTGAAGATCCTCTCAGGCAGGTGCTTTAGATCTTCTCTGAAGTTGACCCATGCTGCAGCTTGGGCAGCTCGGCTTCTCCTGGCCACGTTTAGATTTTTGGCCTGGCTTTCCTGCCTTGGTACATGTGGAGGTGCTGGAAGTTGTAGATCTTCTCTCCTGCAGACTGGCTAATGCATGGCTCTGCTGGGTCCAGCTCAACTTCTTCCTACCACCCCGGGGTCTTGCCATGGTCTCAGCTTCAGGCAGTGCCGGCCTTCACTCACAATCCACCGCCATGAGCCCCTGCTGCCAAACTGCCTTCAGTGAGAGATATGTTTTCTGTATTTTTGTGAGTCTGAGAGTCCTAGACTTTGTTTGGGGTTATATTTTATGGGTGTTTAGGGTGGTAGTGTGAGAGCTGCAAAGCTTTGCTGCTTCTACACCACCATCTTGGCTCCACCCCCCAACTTCCAAGCATTCTTGATGAAAAAACCAGAACCAAATACAAAATTTGACATTCAAATACAAGAAGCAAGAGAAGCATGACAAGGTAAAGAGGGAAAAGAAATCATAAGGAACTTCTCAAAGTTGAAGTATTTGCATGTTTATATAGAAAATGATGTCTGTAACTTATGAAAGTTTTCTCAGTATGAGGATACTTGAAGGGAATAAAATATATATTCATACATATATGTCTATAGGAGGTCATGTATGCATATGAATACATATATTAGTGTGGGTATATATGTGTGCAGGCATGCATAAGCAGAGGGCACAGGATTAATTGAATAGGATGCGATGATATTTAAAAGATGAAACTGAGAGGTGAGAGAGGAATATAATGAGAGGAAATGGGGAGATACTGAATGGGGTAAATTTTCTCATAAAGAATAAGGAACAGATAACTGTTACAATGCAGGGGAAGAACAGGAAGGCAAAAGGGAATGGGTTAACCTTTCTCTCATTCAATTTGGCTTAGGGAGGGAATGACATACACACTGAATTGGGTATCTTGCCCCACAGGAGAATAGGGGGGAAGGGTATGGGAGGGGGGATAATGGAGCAGAGGGAGGTTTGAGGGGATGTTAGTTAGAAACACACACTTTTGTAAAAGGATGAGGACAAAGTCGAGAACAGAATAAGTGGGGGGATATCATCGAGGGAAATATAGTCAGTCTTTCACTGTATATCTACTCTGCAAATATTTTGCATAACTACAGAAGTACAACCTATATTGAGTTGCTTATCTTCCCAGTAATGGTGGGAGAAAAAAAGGAGGAATTGAAGGAATCTGGAATTTAAAGTATTAAAATCAACTGTTTAAAAATATCATCATCATCATCATTATTATTATGGTTATTATTATTTTTCCATGCACCTGGATAATAAGATTTACAGGCACTGGGTTATGGAGATCCATCTTGCCCTATCAGAAACTCCAAGTGTTAATGGGAGAAACTGTAGGAGGGAGCGCATTGGTGAAGGGGGTATTCAATGGGATAGTTACTTTGGAGTGGTGGGTGGGGGAAAGATGGGGAGAAAACATGTAACTCAAAATAGTGTGGAAATGAATGATGTAAACTAAAAAAATCCTCAAAGGTAAATTTCTTAAAAAAAAATAAAGAAAGGGTTGACCAAAGTTTTAAGATTTTTAAAGGTTTTAAAATCATTTTTTTCTCCTGTCAACTCTGGCCAAGTTGAGTGAGAAGAAGGTAATAAGGGAATTATTTTCCCTTTAGATAAAAGAGGCATACACACAAGCATTTAATCATTTCCTGCCTCTCTTCCTAGAGAAAAAATTTTGTGTATTAGAATGCGACTTTAAGTCAATTGAATTCATGTGAAAAGTAAAAAGTGTCACTCCAAATTTGATGCTGAAAATAAGTCAGAATTCATTATACTATTTGCCATTGTGTTATTTTGCAATATTTGAAAAAAACCACGACGTTTTGCAGGTTCTTTAATATGGGAAAGAAGGGAGACAACGCCTCTCTGACATCACTGTCACTGGAGGATTCAAAGCTATCACTTTCTAAGAAGATTTTGATGTGCGGACTCATAAATAAAGCTCACAGGAGTAAACGATCAATCAGGTGAAAACATTTTGAAAAAAAGTATTAAAATCTCTCATCCCAGATCAGTTTAAAATAGAGAGTGCTGAAAAATAATAGGAAATTTCATTTACACTCCCAGTCTGACCAAAGGGAGAAAGCATAATAAATTTATCAAGAAACTCATTAACAAAGGCCCTGGGGCACTGAAGCCCACACCTTTAAGCAAACAGATTAACCTCTCCATTCAAAACCCCTAGATCCACATTCAGACCCTCCAGCTATGAGGAGAGGAAAATAACATCTGCACTTGATAATCCCAATTTTCTATCAGTAATTTTTACAAGACAAAATTGGAAATACAGTTAATGTCATGATGTCATCATGTTGTGGTGGTCTTTTAAAATTGCAGTAAAATTCTCTCATTTATAAGTTGAGGGATCATTGTACACCGGAAATAGATAAGCAAATTTTTTATCTGAATTTTGTTGAAGCTAAAAGAGAGAGGAATTGTTTGTGTAAAACACTTATGTCATGTAAAGACTTATAATGTCTATAAATGCCATATAGAAAGCCAGGTATTTACACCTTTGCCTGTAGTTAAAAAGGAGGTTATAGGTTAAACATTTTAGCTATCCTTTATAGAATTTATTACCTGAATTATTTTAGTAAAACTTAAAATCATTCATTGATTACTGCACATGGAAAGGAGGTGACTGAGCGAAAACTTTATTTGGATTAATTCTGCTCATTCAGAATTAGGGAGGGGCATCACCAACAGCCTCTCCCTAAAGTCCATCACAGTTATTTCTATTTTGTAAAACTGCAAAGGATATTATCTCTAGAGTCAAGGTCATTCAGTCTGAGAAAGGAACTTGCTTTAGTTACATAGTTGCTAAATAATGAATGTAAGTTGCTAAGAAAATTGTAAAATATAAAAAAGGATTTCTAGCAGTTGGCTTTTACACTGGGGCATGCCAAAATTTGAGAAAAACATCAAATGTAATTATTTTCATATTTAATAAGAAATTCTTAAAACTTTATTGTGGAAAAGAAATGAGTATTGGACTTGCGGTCCCAATGACTTAAGGAAATTTCAGGTAAGGAATTTCCTCTACCATTGTATGTCAGAACATCCTATGCATTCTCTTAGAACTGTCTAGGTAGTTGAGAAGGTAAATAACTAACCCAGAATCACATAGACAGTATCTGTTGGGAACAAGAGTTGCACCAATTCCATTTGGTTTGACACCAGTTTTCTATGCTCTTGGAAGTCTGCCTTTTGTTATTATTATTTTTCTTTTTTCAATTTTTTTACTTGATTTCTTGTTTACATCATTCATTTCCATGAGATTTTAGAGTTACAAATTTTCTCCAGTTTGACCCCTACCACAACCCCAAAAGAGCAATCCCACTCTAAAGCCTTGCCCCCGATCTGCTCTTTAACTTTCTGGTAGGGCAGGGAGGGTCTCCCTTCCCCAGCTCCTGTGTATCTTAATTCCTAGTTGCATGTACTGGAGAGCTTTAAACTCTAGCTTCTTTCCATTCCTCCCTTGTCACCCACCCCCACTGGAAGGACATACAATTCAATACAGGCTGTGCATGTGTAATTACACAGGGCATCTTGACAGTGGAAATATTGTGACAGTCTAATCATATGTCCCTCCTTCCTATTGCTTCCCCACCTTGTTCTGTTCCCTACCCTGTCCCTGTCCCTTTACTGAAGTGTGTGCTTCCAGCAACCCTTCCTTAGACCATGCCCTCCCCTCTGTCATCCCACCTCTCATGGCCATGCCCCCTACTCTCCCGTGTGGCATGATACCCAGTTTAGAGTTTATGTCATTCCTTCCCTAAGCCAAATTCAATGAGAGTAAATGAAAGTAAAGTTGTAGCAATTATTCCTTGCCTATTCTATATGGGATGCTTAACCCCATTTTGTCTCTCCCTGTCTCCTCTCATTGCAGTCCTCTTTGACCTCAGAATTTCACCTTTTAAAGTATCATCCCTTCATATTCAATTAATCCTATACCCACTATGTACATATATACACACATGCTCAGACATGTATTTTTAAGCATATTGACTCCTATATAGATATATGTGTAAGTATACATATATATATACACACACACATTTGTATTCCCTTCCCCTATCCTCATGCTAAGAAAAGTTTCATAAGTTACTATTATCATTTTTCCATATTGGTATGTAAATACTTCAACTTTGATAAGTTTCTTATGATTTCTTTGCCATGTTTATCTTCTCATGCTTCTTGTGTTTGATTGTCACATTTTCTGTTCAGTTCTGTTTTTTTCAGCAAGAATGGCTGAAAGTCCTCCACTTCATGGAATGACCATATTTTCCCCTGGAACATTATACTCAGTTTTTCTGGGCAGGTTATTCTTGATTTTAATCCCAGCTCCCTCAATCTTCAAAATATCTTATTCTAGGCCCTTCAATCCCTCAGTGGAGAAGCTGCCAGATCCTGGGTTATCCTAATTGTTTTTCCACAGTATTCGAATTATTTTCTCTTGGCAGTCTGTAACATTTTCTCCTTTAACTGGGGCTTCTTGAACATGGCAATAACATTTCTGGTAGTTTTATTTTGGGGATCATTTCCAAGAGGTGATTGGTGAATTCTTTCATGTTCTATTTTGCCTTCTGAGTCTAAAACCTCGGGGCAATTTTCCTTGAGAATTTCTTGAAGGACGCTGTCCTAGTTCTTTTTTTGATCATGGCTTTCAGGTAGACCAATAATTTTCAAATTTTCTCTCCTGGATCTATTTCCTAGGTCAATGTTCTTTTCAAGGAGATATTTCACATTGTTTTCTATTTTTTCATTTGTTTGTAACTGTTTAATAGTATCTTGATTCCTCCTAAAGTCAGTAACTTCCACTTGTTCCACCCTAATTCTGAAGGAATAATTCTCTTCAGAATCCTTTTGAGATTCTTGTTCCATCTGGTAAATTCAACTTTTTATGGCATTCTTCTCCTCATTGCCTTTCTGGTACTGTTTTGCCATTTGAGTTAATCTATTTTTAAAGTGTTGTTTTCTTCAGTCAGGTTGTTGACACTCTTTTCATGATTTGCTCATAAAATTCTCATTTCTTTTCCCAATTTTTCCTCCACTTCTCTTATTTCATTTTCAAAGTCATTTTTCAGTTGATCTATAGCTTCTAGGCAATCTCTGAGTGTGTTGGAAGCATTTGGTGGGGGAATTATGACTGTGTTGACTTCCTCCTGTTCCATGCTTTGATCCTTTTTGTTTACAAAAAAGTATTCAATAGTTTTATTGATGTTCTTATTTTGCTTCCTTTTCCTCATGTTGGCCAGTCAATTAATTGTTTGTTTTTTGTTTTTTTTAGCTCTGTGTAACTCTCCTTCCAGGGGGCAAAGATCGGTCCCAAATCGCTGAGGTTTTCACAGCTGCCAGAGCTATTAGGGGAGTATTGCAGCCCCCACCAGCTTTGGCTTCCTGAAAGCACACCCCAAGACCACCACCCAAGACCATGATTCAGATCCCGGCCACTCAATGCAAGAGCAATTGGCCCTTTTCAATTGTCTAAACACCCCTGCGGGGTCTGCAGGCCAGGATCTCTGAAGCAGCCCAATTTAGGTACTTGCTGCTTTCGGTCATTCCTGCTGCAACAGCCACCTCCTGCTGCTTCCTTTCCCTGGCTTCAGATTGGCCAAACTGCTTTTCCTCCCCCATAACTAGTTGATAGCTTGACTTTCGTGGACCTTTTTCTCTAAACCTTATATTTCCTGTATTGATAGATGTGGAGATTGCTCCAGGTGCTGTATATCTTGTCTTAAGTAGCCTCATGCTGCAGGTTGGGAGGCTCGGCTCCTCCTGACCACCCTGCGGCCTGGCCCCGATTTTGGTTTTTGGCTGGGCTGGCTTCAGCCCCCAACCTGTTGCAATGAGCCCCTCCTGCCAAGCTATTTTCAGCAAGCAATGTATTTTCTCTATTTTTGTGAGATTGGGAGCCCTAAAATTAGTTTAGAGTCGTATTTTATGGGTATTTAGGGTAGCTCTGTGGGAGCTGCAAAACTTTTCTACTTCTATGACGCCATCTTCCCTCCACCCCCCAAAATGAAATTCTTTATGTAAGAGAAACCTGGAGTACATCTTTATTGTTCGTTATAGCCCCATGGGAATAAAATTAATATGTAATTGGATATGACCCGTGATTGGTGAAAAACTGCTTCTTAAACTAAAAACCCATTTAAGACTATATGTAATTCACACATTCTTATTTTTTTCTTTCTATAGCAAAATGTCTATGATCAGAATAATTAGTCAGGATAGACGCTGATGATTCAGCGTGGCCTGCACCAAGAAGCCCCTGGACAAGGCCTGGTGATCCACCAACAACTACGGCCATTTCCATGCCTATTACCACAGGGAGAGGATGGGATGGAACTGGGTAAGAGACAAAGGCAGGGCCCATTGCAGGGGCAACAACTACTCCTGGGACTACCCATAGACTGTATAGAACCTTAAAAAAACAATCTCTTAACTTCCAGGGACCAAGATGGGCAGAGTGAACCCCGGGAGCTCCAAACCCCACCATGCCGCTGACCTGAAAACGCAGTATTTACTGCCAGAGAGGAACATTTTAAACAGTAAAGGCTTAGGAGCCTTGAAGGAAGGGTGTGGCTAAGGTCCTGGTTCAAAAGGGGAAGAAAGCAGGCTACAAAGACAAAGACTCTGTCATCCTGTTATGTTGAGAGGGAGGAATCAAACTAAGAAGCAGAGACTATTGAATCCAAACTCACAGCTGAAGTCTTAATGGGGACTACGACCTGGTCTCAGGCACAGAAAGCATTCCTACATGAGGTCAAAAAGAACTTTGAAATCTGGCTTAGAGAGATAGAAGCATACTCTTGGACTCAGTAATACCACTTCTGGGGTTGTATTCCAAAGAGATCATAGAAGTGGGAGAAAGACCCATATATACAAAAATATTTTTGCAGCTCTCTTTGTGGTAGCAAAAAAATGGAAATTAAGAGGATGCCTATCAATTGGGGAATGACTAAACAAGATGTTATATATGAATATAATGGAATACTATTGTTCTATAAGAAATGGGAAGGAAATGGACTTCATATTTACCTGGAGAGCCTTACACAAACTGAGGCTAAGTGAGAAGGGCAGAACCAGGAAATATTTGTACACAATCACAGACCCTTAGTACATGTGATGAACAACCTTCATAAACTGGACTATCCCCAGCAACACACAGGTACAAGACGGCTCTCCAACCTCAGTGTGGAAGGAGATGTCTACATTCAGAGAAAAATCTAGCAAGGAAAGAGTTGAAACAGAACCTGAAGCAATCTACATCCTAGCATTCTTTTGAATGTTTGGTTTTCTTTCTATTTTGCCATTGTTCCCTCCACTGGTCACAACATTTCTATACAACCAGACTAATATCCAAAGTGAAAGTATTTGTAGATTCTATACTTGATTACATGCCACCATGGGTGGAGAGGGGAGAGGGAGGGGAAAAAATGTGAAACTCAAGGAATTCTGGAATTGAATCTTGTAAACTTAAACTATATTCAAAAATCATTTTTTGAAAACTTAGTTTTGAATAGTCAGTTAATTAATTTTTTTTGAAAAATCAATTTTGAATAATTAGTCAGTAAAAGAAATTAACTCTTTCATGTTAGTTTCATTGGAAATCTAATATTTTTCATCTAGAATTTGAACAGATACAGAAAACTGTATGAACTACTTAGGATCACTTTATAATAGTCCCATTGTTTAGAGGGATTCTACTACTAATAGCTTTTATTAGTACTGTGATCAGCTTCTTAATGGTTACCAATATAAAGATTCTATTACTATGCCTTATTCAACTAAAAACTTTGTGATATCCAAGTGTTCTGCAATAGTTTGTTAATAAATGCCTTGAGAATCTACGTCACTTAAGGAAATTTTACACCAATTTGGTCTAAATAAATCTCAATCTCAAAAGTTTTGTTTTTGCTTTTAGATAAAAAACAGAACTATCATTTTAAAGCTTTTCATTTAATTTTTTTCATAAAAGTTTGGTGATCATTTATGAATTTTAATACTCTTTTGAATAAAAGGGGATATGCTTTTAAAATTTCTTTTCAATCCCTTGTATGATTTTTAGGAAGCCTACTAAATCTTTCATTTCAAAGACAATTTATAGCTAAATTAAACTAAAGTAGAAAAGATTTTGTTGTTTCAGTTTCAATGTATAGTCATTCCATGTCCTATGCAAGAGTTAAGTAGTGTGTACACACTAGGTAAAAGTGTGGTATAGGTAAAAGATTCAATTTCTGAAGTATCCTTTTCTTCCAAAATAAATATAATCAGATGATAAACAAGCTTTGTGAAAACACGATGTAAGTGTACTATTTGGTTGTAAGGTTCAAGTCAGGAGCTTCTTTTGTGTAACAGCTCTCATTGATGGCTCTAATCCTGGATATGCAAATTACTACATTGATTCTCATAATTATAAAATTATCAATATTCACTTTACTCCTGCCCACTAGACCTAACTTTCTGCTATGATATTATTGTTAAATGATTTTTCCTTGCCCCTTAATATTGTGTCAGAAAGCAAATATTTAGTGAACGTGTGCCTATGTATTGATTCTGCTAAACTTAAACACACACAGCATACATATACTTTTTAACTTTTTTCTAAGATTACAAACTCTCATAAGAAAGAGGCCAGCACCTATTTAACCCATATTACAGCTCATTATTCACTTCCTGGACCTCCTTATCAAAATAATGTGATTATTAATCTAAAAGGTCAAGTCTTTTTTCCAAAATGTTCGTAGAGCTACGTTATGTCACTATTTATTGATTAATTCATCCATCTATCTATCTATCCATCTATCTATCTATCTATCTATCTATCTATCTATCTATCTATCTATCTATCTGTCTGTCTGTCTGTCTGTCTGTCTATTCATTTTTTCATTCGTGTCTTCATTTATTTGTTTATTTATACATTCATCCATTCATGTATTTATTCATTCATTCATTTATTTATCTTTTAAATTAATTATTTATTTATTGGTTTACATCATTGATTTCCACAAGATTTTGAGTTGCAAATTTTCTCCCCATCTTTCCCCTACCCACCACCCTAAAATAGCAATTTCACTGCATACCCCTTCCCCCAATCTGCTCTTTCCTCTTTACTCCCCCATCACCCTTCTGACTTTCTGGTAGGATTGGATGGATCTCCCTATTCCAATGCCTCTATATCTCATTTCCCAGTTCCATGTAAATTATATATGTGTGTGTATGTATGTATGTGTGTATACGCACACACATACACACACATACATGCGCACATGCACACACACACACACACACACACATATATATATATAATCATTTGATTTTATAACTTTAAATTCTTGAATTTTTTCCTTTCTCCTTTGTCACCCACCCCCACTGCAAAGTCTGGTAATTCAATACAGGCCATACATGTGTAGTTAGGCAGAATATCTCCACAATGAACATGTTGTGTAACACTGACTATATTTCTCTCCTTCCTATCCCACTCCTTTCCTTGTTCTGTTCTCTACTTTGTTCCTGTCTCTTTGCTGAAGTGTGTGTTTCTAACATCCCTCCCCCCCACTCTGCCTTCCCCTCCATACTCCCCCTTCTCATCCCCATCTTCCCTACTCTCCTGTAGAGCAAGATACCCACTTCAGAGTGTATGTCATTCCCTCCCTAAGCCAAATTAAATGAGAGTAAGGGTGAACCATTCCCTTTTGCCTTCCTGTTCTTCCCCTCCATTGTAACAGTTATCCCTTGCCTCTTCTATATGAGATGATTAACTCCATCCTGTATCTCCTGTTTCCTCTCATTCTAGTCCTCTCCCCAACTTTAATAATAACTTTTGAAACATCACTTCTCCTTATTCATTTGACCCTGTGTCCTCTGTCTACAAACATATGAATACCAACATTCACATATGTATTCATATGCATATATACCATCCTATGTAGACATATGTGTATGCACACACACACACACACACACACACATATATATCTGTATCCTCATACACCTATGTATGAGGATATCTTCATACTTAGAAAAGTTTCACAAGTTACAATTCTCATTTTTCCATCTTGGCATGTAAATAATTCAACTTTGATTAGCTCCTTATGATTTCGTTTCTAATTGTTTTCTATGAGTCCAAACTCTCATACTATAGAGGTCACAACTGATTTAACCCATATGACAGCTCGTTCTTCACTTCCTGGACCTCTTTATCAAAATAATGCCACCATTAATTTAAAAAGTTCAAGTTTTGTAAGTTGCCCAGACTAACTGAAGAGGAAGCAAATTACTTAACCTCATCCCAGAAAAAGAAATTGAACAAGTTATTAGAGAACCACCTATGAAAAAATCCCCAGGGCTAGATCGATTTACTAGTGAATTCTATCAAACATTTAAAGATCAATTGATTCCAATACTCTACAAACTATTCGGGAAAATTAGTGAGGAAGGAGTCCTTCCTATTTCTTTCTATGACACAAATATGGTACTGATACCTAAATCAGGGAGAGACAAAAGGTATAAATAAAATTGTAGACCAGTCTCCCTCATGAATATAGATGCAAAAATCTTAAATAAAATGTTAGCAAAAAGACTACAGCAACTTATAACAAGAATAATACATTTTGTTCAGGTTGGATTTATTCCAGGAATGCAAGGATGGTTCAATATTAGGAAAACCATCTGTATCATTGATCATATCAACA
>JAQQSW010015058.1:0-11970 GCA_028646575.1 Pseudocheirus occidentalis | reverse complement strand
TGTTTGCACTTTGTGGGCTGTTGTAGTCATGTGGAGTTTACAATCCAATAAAGTCTCCAACTCTTCTTCACATGAATGGTTGTCTAGTCAGGTTTCCTCCATTGTCTTGTTCTTGAATCCAGATGTCGGACTTCATCCATCATTAAATTTCATTCATCTGTTGGATTTGATTTCTAAAACTTATCAAGATCTTTTTTGAATGGAATGTTAGTTATCCCCTTTAGCTCTTTGTTACCCACAAATTGGATAAATTGGAATTGTGGGAAGGTTATTCTAGGACTTTCCAGGACAGACCCAGCCACCAAAACTCTTCTCCAGGTATTGAGCCACAGCCAAAGTCAGGTGATCATTGAAAGGACCAGCTACCACCTGGATACCCAGAGGAAGTCCCTTGCTATTCAGGCCAAGTGGGCACTGGGTCACAGGCAAGCCCAGGGCATTGAAGATACCTAAAAGGAAGAGAAGAATAACATTCTGAAAGTCACACTCGTTTTCTAAGATGCATTCATTCCACTTTCTTCACAGAAAACTGTAGCTTTTCACTCATGTTCTCTAAGTTCAGCGGAGTCCCAGAACAAAAGGAAGGGTCCTAACTAACTATATGCATATTATCTTACTTTGGCACTGTGGCTGTGTGACTTTTTCCAAAACTCCAAATGAATGGTGCTGAAAAGATAACTGCGATGAGACGCGCTCTATTCACCAACTAGGTGAATGGACCCATGCACTGAAACCCTTCTTGGCATAAGAGAAGCAAGGTGCTGAGATAAGAGGCTGTGGACATCATCAGGCAGGGGCAGGGTGCCACCTGGTTTTGTGACAAGGGAAGGTTTCCTGGGGCATGCTCAGAAACAAACAGGTCTCAATCCATTGGGAACTTTGTGGCCAGTACATAGTAACACCTACTGAGGATGAAGAGAGGACTTTAATGGGGCCACTCCAGCAAATCAGTGCAGGGAAGGTGAAAAAGTAGGGACATCTTGAGAGTTTTCTGGGAATTTACTACATTAAGGAGACATGAATGTGTGTGTTTTTGTAAAACCACAGAATTGGAGAGTAGGAAAGGACTTTGGCGGCCATGTAGTCCAACCCATACATGATAGAAATCCCTATACTCACACATCCTCGGAGTGCTTGTCTAGCCTCTGCCTAAAGAGATCCAAGGAGGAGGAGTCCACCACCTTGAAAGTTGCCACCTTAGGATGACCCTGGTTGTTAGGAAGTTTTTCCTGACATCTGGTCTAAATCTCCATCTTTGCAGCTTCTATCCCTCATTTCTGGTTCTGTCCTCTGGAGCTATCAGAACAAGTCAAATCTCCTCTCCCCCTCCACCTGGCAGTCCTTCAAATACTGACACAACATCCCCACTGAATTGTATTAGAATTCAAATGGAATGGTTATGAATACAGGCATCCAACAGGTAAGCTAGCAGACTTTGGCTTGGATGCCCATGAATGCCCCACGACTGACAGCTCTGAGGACAAGTTGTGGACAACCTCATCTCTTTCTAAGCTGGAACCCACCTGTGTAAGCAAAGTTGAAAGGCCTTGTCAGAGGGAAGTGGTGCTTAGGAGCCACTCTAGGATGGGAGGGATATAAGAAGACTCCATCATTTCCCAGCATGCCTACAAGCTCTGACCAAAGGGTTTGCCTTAATTCTTCAAACTTGGCATTGGTTTGAGAGTCATATTTGAGAACTGACTCCAACAGGCCCAGACCTATGGGTGACAATAAAAATTGATACAAAATTAGAAAGCAGACTCACATTTAGTAGCCCCTGACTGGGACAGTATTTCCATATATAGTCTCTGTTCCTCATACTTTACCCCACAAGAATTATCCAGGCCTTCCAAAGACACTTGACACCTAAGGAAGGAGAGCTTTCTCCCTTTCCTCGGCTTTTAACATTCTTTTCTATTATTTCCATGGCACAATCCAGGAAGTCATTCATCTCTCATCACCAGTAAGGACAGAGTCAAGATGCTTTGCCACCAAAATTTTCATAGAGCATCAGCTTAAGGTACAAGGTTGCTTAAGCTGCTGCCTCTTCTTAGTGGCTAAAGAGCCCTATGGTAGCTGAACAGCAGCTCCCTGCTCCAATTATGGGCTACATTTTCATGCCCAAATCCAGTGGGACACAGTATATCTAACATTCAAGGTTTGTCTGATGAGTAATTTACTATAGTCACTAAAGAAAACAACAAAAAAGCCTTACTACTCCCCCATCCCCAAAACTGAACCCCTCCCATATAATGAGGTACTAGACTAGGATGTAGTGATGGGGAAGAAATATATTTGTTCAATATTTGGAAGGAAGAACTGTCCAGACTTGCTGGTTAACTGGGTATGGGGAAGTGAGGGAGGAAGAAGAGGTCATGAAGCCATGGTTTCAATAATGGGTGACTGAGTGACACTTGGGTTTAGCATAGCATTAGAACTAGAAAATATGGCCTACCAATAGGTAGTAGTTTCACTGGTCAGAATAACAGCAAGCTTGTGGCTAAACAAAAGTCTGAGCAATCATTGCCACTACCCAGTATTAGAGAGGCTAAGCAAAGCAACGCTCAAGGTTCATGAGATCACAACAGGTTAAACCCACTTTCTGTTTCTTCCAGGGCAGTACCTACCACCCAACCCATTTCCTCACAGAAGGAGTTTACAAGTTGTAACATTTTGGCAATGCTCCTGAGATTGAGAGATATTTTTCTGACAGTTTAGCCATGCCCCCAGTTCACAGATATATCAATGAAGGGAATTTTCCTGTGCAAAATAAAGTCTTCAAGCATTTCAGGACTAAAAATTTGCTCAGGCTTCTTGTATGCTATTTCCCTGTGAGAGAAGACAACTGGATATACCAATAGAAGGGATGGTGTGTGTTGACATCCCAAGGACCCACTTCACTAGTTCCCAGAGGGGCCACACAGGCTTTCCATGATCTCCTAGCAGCTCTTGGAACTTCATTGTTTCCTGGAATTTGTCAAACAAAACAATATAGTTGAACACTTGTTTGGTGTTTCAAAGCAAATGGTTCAGGGAAATCTCAGCTGCTCTTCCCAGGGCTCATAATGAAAAGTCTATATAGGGAGATACAATTGAAGAAATTAACTCTTCTCCCCCCCCCATCCTTTTTATTTCCTGAGAAGTGGCCAGGCCATCCTTTTTATCTATAGGAGAAAAGTCATAGCTATGGGTTCCTTTACCCAGCTTCCTCCTGACCTGTAGCCAGCCCTGCAATTCTAAGACTCTGGGATACAGCAGAAAACCATGTAACAAGAAATATTAGAAAATTTGCTGTCTTTTCATGTTAGTATAAAATTTTCCAAGAAAGATAACAGAATTGTAGAAAAAAAAACATGATTACGGAAGAAGGCTTCCTTCAAAGTTCTTGTCACTATAAACATGAGTTGCAGCATTAAAAATCAGCATTTCTATCACCCATTGCATGAAACAGGGTGTATTATCATCCACAGAAAACCCACAATCCTCAAAGCATATTGTAATACCATAATCCCATGACACCATACCGTGCCATCATGGTTCTTGGCCGACATCATGGTGACCCAGATCTGGTAAGAGTATTTCATTTGGCTAAATTTTACATGTTGAACTGAAGCACCTAGCACAGTCTCCAGATGTCTCACCACCTAAGACCAAAGAGAAATAAAAACCAAAAACAAAATCACATCAACTGAAAACTCTGGCTACCTCAAAGAGAGCAAAGTATCCTATAGATCACAAACAAGGACTCCAAGGAGGTGAGTTTACTTTTATCCTTCAATCTACTAGAAGGAACCAATGATTCTCATTGGAAGATGAATAGCTAACTTACCATTCTGGCTGCAAGCTAAAGAGACAATGAAAGACAATGCTGCCAGGGTAAGGATTCCAAGTCAGACTGGGTTATGTCCAGCAGCCCTTTTTTCAGTCCTTACATGGCACAAAGTAATCAAGTCATTACACAGACCCTGCTGGGCCATGCACAGAATCAAGGGTATATCTGGGAGAAAGTTTCAGATTCACAGTGATAGAAAACAGTGTTTCTATATACTTCAAGCAAGGCATTATCTTTTAGTTATTGTTTTCCAGCAGAACACAAAAAGAGGATTTCACAGAAAACCATGAATAGCCATTTCATACCTGTTGTTTTAAACAGTTTCAAAACTGTCCAATTGATCTATATTTCCTTTTGAACTTCTTTCAATTCTCTTTCTGCATTTTTAAAAATATTTTATTTTTTAATTACATGTAAAAACAATTTTTAACATTCATTTACAATTGGTTTTGAATTCCAAATTCTTTCCCTCCCTTATACTCTTCCCCTCTCACTGAGAAATGCAAGAAATTTGATACATTAAACATTTGCAGTTTTGCAAAACATATTTCCATGAAAGAAAACATGGACCAAAAAACTCAAGAGAAATAAGGAAAGTAAAAATTAATAGGCTTTGATCTACATTCAGACTCCATCAGTTTTTTTCTCTGGATGTGGAGTGCATTTTTCATCTTAAATTCTTCAGAAATGTCTTAGATAATTATTGCTGAGAAGAGCTAAGCCATTTACAGTTGATCATTGTATAATATTGCTGTTATTCACAATGTTTCCTTGGTTATGCTCACTTCATCTTGAATCAGCTCATGCAAGTCTTTCCAGGTTTTCCTAAAATCATCTTGCTCTTCTTTCTTATATCTATTTAAAACATATTTAATATTTCATTTTCCCAATTACATATAAAAACCAATTTTAAAATTTGGTTTTAAAATTTTTGATTTCCAAATTTTCTCCCTCCCTTACCTTCCCCCTCATTGAGAAGGCAAGCAATTTGATATGGGCTATACATGTGCAAAACCTATTTCCATATTAATCATTTCGTGAAAAAAAAACAAAGAAAAAGAAAAAGAAAGAAAGAAAAAAGTGCATTTTGATCTGCATTCAGAATCCATCAATTCTCTGGAGATGGATAGCATTTTTTCATTGTAAGTCCTTCATAATTATCTAGGATCATGGTATTGCTGAGAATAAGTCATTCATGGCTGATCAATGTACAGTATTGCTGTTACTATGTACAGTGCTTCTTGACTTTCTCATTTCACTTTGCGTTAATTCTTGCAAGTCTTTCCAGATTTTTCTAGGAGTATCCTCATCATTTCTTATAGCACAATAGTATTCTATCACAACCATATGCCACAACTTGTTCAGCTATTCCCAATTGATGGGGATTCCCCCATTTTCTAATTCTTTGCCACAATGAAAAAGAGCTGATATAAATATTTTCATACATATAGTGCTTTTCCCTTTTTGTTTTTTAATCTCTTTGGAATACAGACCTAGTAGTGATATTACTGGGTCCATGGGTATGCATGGTTTTATAGCTCTTTGGGCATAGTTCCAAATTGCTCTCCAGAATGGTTGGATCAGTTCATAACTCCACCAACAGTGCATTAGTGTCCTCTCCAACATTAGTCATTTTCCTTTTCTGTCACATTAGTGAATCTGATAGGTGTGGGGTAGTACCTTGAAGTTCTTTTAATTTGCATGTCTCTAATCAATAGTGATTTAGAGCATTTTTCATATCACTATATATTGATTTAATATCTTCATCTGAAACTACACGTTCATATCCTTTGACCATTTATCAATTAAGGAATGACTTGTGTGCTTATAAATTTGACTCAGTTCTCAATATATCTGAGAAATAAGACCTTTATCAGAGAAACTTGCTATAATTTTTTCACAGTTATGATTGCTGTGTATTTCTTTCCATCCTAATTTATCTGTTTATCCTTCTCTCTCTCTCTCTCTCTCTCTCTCTCTCTCTCTCTCTCTCTCTCTCTCTCTCTCTCTCTCTCTCTCTCTCTCTCTTGAGCCTGTCTCTCCTCAAAAGTATTTTGATTCTGACCACTGCTTCCCCCAATCTCCCCACATCAGCTCCACCATCCTTTCTCTTGTCGCCTTCACCTACTACTTCTCTGTAGGGTAAGACAGATTTCATCTTTAATGCAATTCCAATGAAAATAAGGTTGAAGTATTGCCTGCCCTCCCCTCATCTTTCCCTCCACTATAAAAGTTCTGTTGTACCTCTTTTGTGTGAGATATTTACCCCATTCTATCTCTCTTTCCCCTTTTCTTAGGTCATCCCTCTTTCTCACACATTCATTTAACTTTTTAAATGATAACATCCTATCACTGTCATCCTTCTTTTTAAAATTTTACTTTTATTTTATTTTTTGGATGTCATCCCATCAATTCACACCCATGCCCTTTGTCTATGTTGTTGTTGTTTGTCCTTCATTCTCTAAGAGGACTATGACTTCAGGGAGGTGATGCCATGACATGTAAGTGAATTGGATTCAAGTGAGAGAGGGCTGTGCAGAGTCATCAGTCTTACTTTCTCCTTTTAGGCCATCTGGGTTCCTGATTGACTCAGAATGAATGTAAACCTTGAGGGTCTGCCTACGTATACTCCTAACTCCCCTAATAATAAGAAAGCTCTTCAGAGTCACAACTATAATCTTCCCATGTAGAAATGTAAACAGTTTAATTTTATTGAATCCCTTATGATTTCTTTTTCATGTTTACCTTTGTATGCTTCTCCTGAGTTTTGTATTTGAAAGTAAAATTTTCTATTCAGCTCTGTTCTTTTCATCAGGAATGATTGAAAGTCCTCTATTTCTCTGAATGTTCTTTTTTCCCCTAAAGGATTTTACTGGGTTACTCAGTTTTACTGGGTATATCATTTTTGTAATCCTAGCTCTTTTGTCTTCCTCTGTAATAGCATATTGAAAGCCCTCCCATCCTTTAATGTAGAAGCTGCTAGGGCATAGAAGAAGGAAAACTCCTTGAGCTCCCCCCAATAACCACCTCGAATACTTAGAAAATATGATTCTAAACACATTTTAGAGCTCCAGAACCCACAAAGTGACAAACAAATCTTCCACTGAAGGTAGCCCAGCAGGCAAACAGGAAGGGTTCAATGCAGCAGGCTGGGAGCCGAGCCCTGCCCACATGAGCCATAGTTTTAGACCCAGGGTGGCCAGGACCACCCATAACTGGAGCATTCTGGAGAGTGGATCACTAGCAGCTGTGGTGATTTCCAGAATTAGTAATGCATAAATGCCAAAGACAAAGTGAAAGGTCAGTGGAACTTGGCTGAATTTGGGGGGGAACAGAGGAGCGGGTCCTGCCTCCTACCCCCAGAGCCAGAAGCAGCAGAAGTGGAGGCCCTGCAGCTGCCTCCACATGGCTGCTTCAGAGCTCCCAGCCTGCAGATCACAAGGGGGCCAAGCGACCATTCAGAGGCTAAGTGCTCTTGCCTTAACCTGCCTGGATCAGGATTGTGGTGTTGGGTTATGAGGTACATGACCAGTGAGGCAAAGTTGGTGGGAACTGTAGAGACAGTGGCCTCCTAATAGCTCCAGCAGCTGTGAAAACCCCAGAGATTTGGAACAAATCTATCCCCTCTGGAAGCAGAGTTCTACTGCGGCTCAAAAGTCAAGTTAATTGACTGGCAACAGGAACAAGCAAAGGAAACAAAGCTAGCATAGCAATCCAACTTTAGATTTCTTTTTTGGGGACAAAAAGGATCAAAGCATGGAATGGGAGGAAGACAACAAAGTCAGAACTCCTGCACCAAAAGCTTCCAAGAAAAATACAAACTGGTTACAGGCCACAGAGGAGCTTAAGAAGGATTTTGAAAACCAACTAAGAGAAGTAGAGGAAAAACTGGAAAGAGAAATGAGAATGATGCAAGAAAATCATGAAAAGAGAATCAACAACCTGAGTGAAGAAAATAACACCTTAAAAATAGACTAACTCAAATGGCAAAAGAGGCCAATGAGGAGAAGAATGCCTTAAAAAGATGAATTTGCCAGATGGAAAAAGAATCTCAAAAGCTCACTGGAGAGAATAATTCCTTCAGAATTAGATTGGAGAAAATGGAATCTAATGACATTATGAGAAATCAAGAAACTATTAAACAGATCCAAACAAATGAAAAAACAGAAGGAAATATGAAATGTCTCATTGAAAAAAAAAACACTGACCTGGAAAATAGATCCAGGAAAGACAATTTAAAAATTGTTGGACTACATGAAAGCCATGATCAAAGAAAGAACCTAGAAATCATCCTTCAAGAAATTCTCAAGGAAAATTGCCCAGATATTTTAGAACCAGAGGGAAAAATAGAACTTGAAAGAATTCACCTCTTGAAAAAGATCCAAAAAAGAAAACTCCTTGGAATGTTATAGCCAAGTTCTGGAGTTCCCAGATCAAGGAGCAAATATGACAAGCTTTCAAGAGAAAACAATTTGAATGCTGTGGAAACATAATCAGGATAACACAGGATCTAGCAGCTTCTACATCGAGGGATTGAAGGGGCTGGAATATGATATTCCAGAGATCAAGGGAGCTAGGATTAAAACCAAGAATCACCTGCCCAGCAAAACTGAGTATAATGTTGCAGGGTAAAATATGGTCATTCAATGAGGTGGAGGACTTTCAAGCATTCTTGAGGGAAAAATCAAAACTGAATAGAAAATTTGACATTCAAACACAAGAAGCATGAGAAGGTAAACAGGGAAAAGAATTCATAAGAAACTTATCAAAGTTGAAGCATTTACATGCTAACATGGAAAAATGAGAATGGCAACTTAAGAAACTTCTCTCAGTCTGAGGATAGGTGAAGGAAATATAAATGTCAATATATGTATACATACACATATGTCTATATAGCAGGGTATATAGGTATATGAATACATATGGGAGTGTGTGTATATATGTGTACATAGACAAAGGGCACAGGATCAATTGAATAGGAAGGGATGATATTTTAAAAGGTGAAATTAAGAAGTGGGAGAGGAATAGAATGAGAGGAGACAGGGAGAGACAGAATGGGATCAATCATTTTATATAGAAGAGGTAAGGGATAAGTATTACAATGGAGGGGAAGAACAGGAAGGCAAAAAGGGAATGGGTCAACCTTACTCTCATTGAATTTAGCTTAGGGAGGGAATGACATACACTCTAAATTGGGTTATTTTGCCCTGCAGGAGAGCAGGGGGGAAGGGATGAGTAGGGGATGATGGAGGGGAGGGCAGGTTGGGTGGAGAGGGATGTTAGAAGCACACACTTCAGTAAAGGGACAGGGACAAAGTAGAGAAGAGAAAAAGGGGAGGGTGGGATAGAAAGGAGGGAAATATTGTCAGTGTTACACAATATGTCCATTGTGGAGATGCTCTGTGTAACTACACATGTACAGCCTGTATTCAATTGCTTGTCTTTCCAGTGGGGGTGAGTTACAATGGAGGAAGGGAAAGAATCTAGAATTTAAAGTTCTAAAATCATATGTTAATATATATATGTACATAATTATTATTATTATTATTATTTACACACAACTGGGAAATAATATATACAAGCACTGGGATAGGGAGATACATCTTGCTCTACCAGAAAGTCAGAGCAGTGACGGGGGAGGATATACGGGAGAGCAGACTGGGGAGGGGGTATACAGTGGGATCACTGTTTTGGGGGGGTAAGGGAAAGATGGGGAGAAATTTATAACTGAAAATCTCATGGAAATGAATGATGTAAACTAAAAATAAACAAAAGTTAATTTTTAAAAAAGAAAAACAATTGAATATCCTCATTCTTCAAATAAAGACAGAAAAAGCATTCATTAAAACCTACTATGTCAAGTACTATGCTAAGGGCTAGACATACATGCAAAAGCAAAAACTGTTCTTACACCATGGAGCTAACATTCTAATAGGAGAACACCCAGGTGGCCAGGGAGGATACTTTGATTCTTAAAATGACTGAGGTTGAGGGAAAGTAAAATTACTCCACTTAATGGGGAAAGATAGTGAAGCATCACAGTTCCAGTACTAGAGGTTGGGATGGGGGAGTCAAAAGGACACATACGTGGCATCAGGGTGGTCGGTAAGACTGTTGAGAAAACAAAAGCGCAGAGTGCAAAAACAATGCAGTATGCCTGGAGAGGCAAGCATTAATCAGGATAAGGAAAGAGCAGTAAAAGGATAACATCCAACAAATGAGCATTTTCACTGGGAGCCCCCAGTGACTGGAATCCTCTCCATCATCATCTCTGCCTTGTGGTTTCCCTGCCTTCTTTCAAGTTACAACTAAAATTCCAGATGCCCCTTAATTCTAGTGCCTTGTCGCTACAGATTATTTCTAATTTGGCCTGTACAAAGCTCAGTGGTTCATAGTTGTTTGCATGTTGTCTCTCTCATTAAACCATGAGTTCCTTAAAGGCAGGGACTGCCTTACCTTTATTTATATCCCCAGAATTTAGCACAGTACCTGGCACATAGTAGGTATTTAACAAATATTTATTAACTATTAACTAACACCACTGTGATCTATTAATGCCAAAACATGAATCCCAGAAAATGAAAAACTGGTATTCATGCTATACTAAATTTGTTAAACACCTACTAAAATTATCATTAATTCTTATTTTGGGAATCAGTATTAGAACATAAAAATAAATGAGAAGATAGTAAAAACACAGAAAATTTCTACCTGAAAAAGTCTAACCCCTAATTTTCAGCCTTCCTGACATTCTTGGAAACTCATGGAACCTTCCTGTTTGATCTAGTCTCTAGGCCTCCATATCTTCTACATTCAGCAAGGTGCATCTGGTTACTAGGTTCATTCTTTTCATTGCTCATCTTTAAGACTGTAGGGAACACTAAGTCCAATGTTCCTAGAAAAAAATTTGATTAAATCCTCTCCCTACAAAAAAAGAAAGAAAAAAACATTGACCTGGAAAATAAATCCAGGTGGGGCGGCTAGGTTGTGCAGTGAATAGAGAACCTGAGTTCAAATCCAACCTCAGACACTTGACACACTTACTAGCCATGTGACTTTGGGCAAGTCACGTAACCCCAACTGCCCTCCAAAAAAGCCAAAAAAAAGAAAAAAGAAAAAAAAGCAAGTAAGCAAGCAAGAAAGAAAATAGATCTAGGAGAGACAATTTTTAAATTATTGGACTACCTGAAAGCTATGATCAAAAAAAAAAAAGAACCTAGAAATCATTATTCAAGAAATTCTCAAGGAAAATTCTCCTGATATTTTAGAACCAGAGGGCAAAGTAGAACTTGTAAGACTTCACCAATTACCTCTTTAAAAAGATCGCCAAAAGAAAACTCCTGGGAATGTTATAGCCAAGTTCCAGAGTTCCCAGATCAAGAAGAAAATATGACAAGCTGCCAAGAAGAAACAATTTGAATACTGTGGAAACACAATCAGGATCTAGCAACTTCTACATTAAGGGATCAAAAGGTCTCGAATATGATATTCTAGAGATCAAGGGAGCTAGGATTAAAACCAAGAATCACCTACTCAGCAAAATTGAGTATAATGTTGCAGGGGGAGGACTTTCAAGCACTCTTGATGAAAAAAACCAGAGCTGAATAGAAAGTTTGACATTCAAATACAAGAAGCATGAGAAGGTAAACAGGGAAAAGAAATCATAAGGAATTTATCAAAGTTGGACTATTTACATGCCTACATGGAAAAATGATAATTGTAACTTATGAAACTTTTCTCAGCATGAGGGTAGTTGAAAGGAGTATAGGAGGATATATATATGCATATGAATACATATGTGAGTGTGTGTATATGTATACAGGTATACATAGACAGAGGGCACAGAATCAATTGAGTAGGAAAGGATGATATTTAAAAGGTGAAATTGAGAGATGGGAGAGGATTAGAATGAGAGGAGAGAGGGAGAGACAGAATGGAGTTAATTATCTCATATAGAAGAGGCAAGGGACAACTGTTACAATGGAGGGGAAGAACAGGAAGGCAAAAGGGAATGGGCCAACCTTACTCTCATTAAATTTGGCTTAGGGAGGGAATGATCAACACTCCAAATTGGGTATCTTGCTCTACAGGAGAGTAGGGGGGAAGGGGATGAGAGGGGGGATGATTGGAGGGGAGGG
>JAQQSW010015057.1:0-11971 GCA_028646575.1 Pseudocheirus occidentalis | reverse complement strand
GGGGTGGGTGACAAGGGAGTAATAGACAGAATCTAGAATTTAAAGTTCTGCAATACCTGCAACTAGGAATTAAGATATACAGTGGCTGGGATAGGGAGACCCCTCCTGCCCTACCAGAAAATAAGAGAGCAGAGCAGGGGAGGGGCTTTACGGTGGGATTGCTGTTATAGGGTTAGGGCAGAAGCAAGACGGGGAGAAAATGTGTAATTCAAAAAATGTAATGAAAATGAATAATGTAAACAAGAAAACAAATAAAAACTAAATTAAAAAAAAGAAAGAATGTTTTCATTGTCGTTTAAGGAAATAATTAGCTTAACGTTCATGGGGTTGATATTTCTATGAGAAATGTACAAAGTTAGATATGAGACATGGCTGATGTTTTAGGTGGTTTTGCCGAACTGCTTTTGTTAAAAATCTGTATTTTTAAAGGAAGGTTTGCTAGGCAGAGGAGAGAGATATATATTTAGAAAGAAATGTGTTATTTAAAAAGGAAGGGAAGAAAAAAACAAATCTTGCCTCTGACACTTTCATAATTATAGTTAAGACTTAAATTTGAATTCCATCTGAAATATTTTGATGAACCTAGGATCTATTGCAGTTAGTATTTCTTCCCCAGGGGAGATTGCAGGCCCTCCTCACCCTATCATCCAGTATATTTTTTGTCTGTGTCTATAAGTCATCCAGGATCTACCCCACTAATGATTTTCCTGACAGTCTTTGGAGATCTTGAGAATACCATTATAATACTTGGGGTACCACACTAACATTTCTCAGTTTTATTGCATGATCAGGGAACATTTTTTTCTGTTCACAAATAAAATTTATCATATTTAAAAGATGCTTCTAAAGTGCACATTATCATTTGAAATAAATATATTCCAGTTCAGACCATAACTACTACAAAAAAGAAAGACTTTACCTCTGGGGGTTGGGCAGTAATTTACTCTTTTTCTCAGGCCTTTTCTGGTAGTGCCAAGTACAAGCACAGATATTCAAAAGGAGAGAGACACATGGAGGTTGCAGAGGCGGAGAGGAATTGATTTGGAGCCTGAAGAAGAAAAGGCAAAACACCCTGGGTATGTGGAGATAAGTCCAAAAGATTCAGTCTGTGTGGAGGGCCAGAGGGTTAGAGACATAGCATTAAGTAGTAAAAGAGATACTGGACTCGGACTCAGGAACACCTGGGTTCAAATTCCACCCATAACAAGAATACTTTGGGTGGATACAGGACCTGTGGGAGCCCAAAATTCCCTATAGTGTCCTAGCATTCCCAAAGAGTCTATAAGGTCAGGTGTAGGTAACTAAAAGTTGGATTTAAATATTGCATATTTTTTCCAAATAATAAAATGTCATTTTTTTCCACAATGGCATAACTTAGGTGTATATGGGGAATCTTACAAGATCATAGATAGCCTCCTTCTCATTGTTTTGACCTCAAGGTCATCTCCTCTAAGACCTAAACCCAGTGACAAATTTGAGGGTGTATACTGCCTCTCCAGAGAGAGTATACCTTTGTTTCTTGGGTGATAGTGATTCTGATATATTCTTGACCCCTCTCTTTGTATAGAAAACATTTTGTTATGCCCTAGAACTAGGTGATATAATAAAGCGAGTGCTGGTCTTTGGAATCATAAAAACCTGAGCTCAAATCCTGCACACACTTAATAGCTATACAGCCCTGGTCAGGTGATTTGACCTCTTCAGTTTCCTCATCTGTAAAATGAGGCGATAGTAGCTTGGGAGTTATTATGAAATGGTGTGAATATTTCTGCATTCTTGCTTTTTATCATAGTTAATATCAAAAATAGACTAACATGAACTTCTTATGCCCACATTATTTCCTAATATATTAATTGCTCAGGCAGCTAGGTGGCATAGTAGATAGAGTTTTGGGTCTGGAGCCATAAGCCTCATCTTCCTGTGTTGAAATCTACCTTCTGACACTTAGTAGCTGTGTGACCCTGGGCAAGTCACTTAGCCCTGTTTACCTTAGTTTCCTCACCTGTTAAATGAGCTAGAGAAGGAAATATGAAATCACACCAGTGTCTTTGCCAAGAAAACCCCAAATGGGGTCACAAAGAATCAGACACAACAAAGAGTTTAACTGAGTAATAAAATGTCATTTGCTGTATCAAATTAGAATTTCAAAACAAAGGTTTTGACAAAGCTGATTGTACTTAGTTATCTGTATGTTTTATCATCCATTTAAATGTGAATTCCTTGAAGAGAGATCATGTTTTGCCTTTCTTTGTATGAATAATGACTGGCGTATAGTAAGCACTTAATGAATGCTTATTACTTTGCTAACAAAGGGTTTACAAGAATATTTTGTGTATCAAGGTGTAATGGCAAGAAAAGTAGTACTTTGCCGCTTATTTCAGCTATCCTGAAAAGAGCCTAGTCTTTGATTGTATAAAGTCTTTCTCGGAAACACTATACATTGTTTTGCCCTTAATAGTCCTAACAGAGTTTGGAGACACTCCCTGCCCTTAATAGGCCTACTGTCATCACATGGAGCCCATGGTGGGAGCAAGTTGCTGAAAGAGAAACAGGAAGGGTGGAACAGGAAAGAGTCTGGAAGAAAAAAGCACCAGGCAGATCTGAGATGGAGAATGCTCATGATTTCAGTGCTCTGTTAATTTGTGTTATTTTTTTGTGAACTGAGAGAAAGAATGTTTGTAATGTCAGCACTCTGTAGAACTCTGTTGTTCTGTCAGACAAAAGCACCCTGTTTATTGTTCTTAAACAGAAGCCCTGAAAGAGGACTTTACTGTTGATTTGTGTTTAATTTCTCAGACATAAGCCTTGTCTATTGATTTGTGTCACTTTTTGAGATAGAAAATGAATTGAGATGATATTGTTGGCAATGTGTACAATGTTGATATAGCTCTGTAAAGCTTAATGTGTGTAAATAATGTTGTAGCTCTGTTAAGATTTGTATTACTAGAAACAGAAACTGTGAAGGACTTGGAATGGAGTAATCCCTGTGGGCTGAGATATAGAACTGGAGCCAAGAGCTGCCTACATGTGAATCCAGGAAAGAGCTGGGAACAGTCAATCAGTCTGTGAAGGAGGAACCTTGGAGTTTGGAAGCCAGCCTCAAGTCAAGGTGAAAGAAGACTTTACTTGAGAACTCTGTTTTGATTGATGAGATTGTAACTTACTGTGACCTAGGGGTGGGCGATATTTATACTTTCTGCTACCTTATAGAAATAACTTGAATGGTTTCTAAAGCCAGTTGTAAAGTGACACACTAGCCTGAGAAACTGTGAGAAATAGTGGGCCAGGTCTGATTGTCAAGTAATCCATTTATTGATACCATGAGCAAAGTTTTTATAGAGTAATGTAACAAAGAAGATAATTATAGATCACTTTCTTAAATTTCAAGAAGCCAGACAGCAATATCAATTTTCAAAGCCTTGATAATTATCATGTCCTTTGACGATCTCCAAGCCATATGAATAGAATCTAAGAATGTTTGGGCCCATACCAGGGCACCTCCCTGAATCACAGGACATCAGAAAGGCTCTGATTTACAGCCACTTCTCAAGGGAAAAACCAGGACCAGTCACTTTGTACTTGCCATAGTAAAAACATGGAGCTAACTTATCTAAGACCAGCCTGATTACTGTATCAGATGTTTTGGCTCCCCTCACTATTCCTTAAGGATATTTGGCTTAAGGAAAATTGGAAGACAGCCTGGAGTCAAGATGAAAGAAGACTTTATTGGACACTCTGTATTGACTAAGGAGATTATAACTTACCAGTTGATATGTTTTGTTTAAGACTATTTGGCCCCTTTAGTAGTAAATTGTTATATGTTATATATATGTTGTGAAAGTTGTTATCCTTTAGTTTATTGTTGAATAAATAGAGAGTTCACTATACTAAGTGATTAGATCCTTAAAGTTATTCATAGCAGCAGTCCTCAGGAGATCTGCTAGTGATTGGCTTCACACAAGGTTAAATATTTAAAATTTTCCTTGATTTTTTTCTTCATATTTTATCTGAAGATTCCATTCCTTACTGAAGTTCACCCTTGGAATATAATTAGTTTCAACCCTAGAGATCTTAATATGTATGGTCGAATGTGACTGAAATTGAAGTAGGTTCTTTGAGCCCAGAGCTGCAAATCTAGTGGCTCCCTTTAAGTTTGCATGTTTCACAAACATAATGACAATGACCCTCTACTGAAATATAGAAAATGTTAATTTGCTGGTTTAAATATTAATATAACAGGGCAGATAATGAGGCTGATGGTGTGAACTGTAGCAATGACATCAAACATCTACTAAGCAGTTTTGTATTGACATTTAAGGTGAGTATATTCTTCATACATATTCAAATTCACCATCAAAAAAAACATTTGTTGAGTGCTGAGTAACTCCAGTTGCATTTGACCAATTGTGTTTAGAGAAAGCTTGGATAGAGGCATTTGGATAGAGCACTGAACCTGTAGTCAGAAAGAATTGAGTTCAAATAAATCCTCAGGCACTTAATAACTATTGAGCCTGGGCAAGTAACTTAACCTTTGTTTGCCCCCAGTTTCCTCAGTTGTAAAATGGGAATAACAATGGCACCAACCTCACAAGATTATTGTGAAGATAGTGTCTAACTTTTTTTTAGCATAGTGGTTATCATATTGTAAGTACTAGATAAATGCCTATTCCTTTCCCTTTATTATTTGTATCATAGAATGCTAGACATCAGAAATGCAAATCAATATGAGCCACAATCTCTATGGTTGAAGTATTTACAAGAACAGAATAATGATCCTATGTAAGGGAGAAGCTATATAAACCCCTAGCTATATTTTGAATGTATCACAAACTCAAAATGTCAGGTAAAGCCAATTCAAAATTCACCCACACTGTCCCTCATAATCTCATGTACTTCAGGGAAACAAATCCCACTTAATGTAATCTACTTTTTCCCCTTTCTGGAAAGAAGTTATAATGGTAGAACATTGTATCTCTAAGATAATACTTCAGATTTCTTTAAGAGATTGGAGAGCTAGAGGAGGAATTGTGCAAAACTCAGCAGGCTGAGACAGAGCCAAGATGGCAGGGCATAAGCAGTGACTTTTCTAAGCTCCTCCATGAATCCACTCATTAAACTTTTAAAAGTGAATCTGAATGAATTTTAGAGTAATGGAATCCACTGGGAGATGGAGCATAGCAGATTCCTAGCACAGGAAATACCCATGTAAGTATGGACAGGAGGGCAGAACACACAGGGGCAGCACCAGCACAGACCAGAGAGCAGACTACAGCAGAGTGAGAAGGAACCCCAGCCAGTAGATTCATACACCCCAAGGGCAATTCACAGCCATCTCACCACAGGATGGAGGATCAGTCTGAGCTGGGTAAGAGAAAGCACCAGGCCCATATCAGCAACAGCAACCTCCCCTGGGGCTATCAGCCCACGGCCTAGAAGTTTAAAAATCATCTACCTGAATTTCCAGAAGCCAAGATGGTAAAGTAAAGCCTAGCAGCTTGAATCCCCTCCCCCTGACCCAGAAAACCCAAAGAAAAATTTCAGACCCAGAGTAAAGTCCTAAAACAATAGAAATAGATTCAGGATTAGGAGTCACTGTGAAAAGGTGTAACTAAGGCAGTAAGGAGTCTGAAGTGAAGGGTGGGAGAGATCCAAGCAAGCCCTACCTCACCTGTGCAGCAGGGGCTCCCAAAGCCCCAAGTGGTGGAGCTGGATAGCCATCAAGCCCTAACAGCAAGAGCCCAGGTGGGCCTTAGCACCACCAGGGGAATCTGTAGACACCAGCTCTGATGGCTGCCAGCTGCTGAGCCTGCCTGAGCTATAGCCCAGTGGCATAAAGACAGAATTCTAAAGAGGCCAGACCACCCCTGCCCCACAGATTACTCTGTGAGCTTCAGGGTAACTAAGGGGAAACACTGAGAATACTGGCCTTGGTCTCAGTCTAGACAATCAGGGGATACAGCACACAAAGTCAACAACGAGGCCCTTGGGTCCTAGCTTGAGAAATGAGGAAATAGGAAATGATAATGGGAAAGAAGGCAAATGAGAAGGGAAAAGCAAAATCCATCCAAACTTATTATAGCAAACAAGAACAATGAAATACAGGGACAACATGGACTCTATACTCACATCTGAGACCACAGAAGGAAATATAAATTGTTCTCAAGCTTAAAAAACATTCTTGGGGGAGCTCAAGAAAGATTTTAAATGTCAAGTTATAGATGTAGAAGATAAGTTTAAATCTACAGAGACTAAACTGGAAAAAATATATCACTGAAGAAAACAAATCCTTAAAAGGTAAAATTTGTGAACTGTTACAGGAGGTTCAAAATCTACATGGAGAAAATAGTTCCCTAAAAAAGAGCTTCAAAAACTAACAGAGGAAAATGATTCACTAAAAAGTATAATCAGTCAAATTGAAGCTAAAGTCTCTATGATGCATCAAGAGTTAGTCAAGGAAAACATGAAGACTGAAAAATTAGAAGAAAGTGCAAAAATATCTCACTGGAAAAATAACTGACCAGGAGAACAGTTCCAGGAGAGATAACCTAAGAATTCTTGGTCTACAAGAAAGCCATGATGAAAAAAGCAGCCTGGACAATAATCTCCAAAAGATTGTCAAAGAAAACTGACCTGCAGTCCTCGAATCAGAGAGTAAAAATAGTTATTGAAAGAATTCACCAGACCCCACCTGAAAGAGATCCCAAATTAAAACCTTCAAGAAATATAGTAGCTAAATTCCAAAATTACAAGGTCAAGGAGAAAATACTGGAAGCAGCCAAAAAGAAACAATTCAAATATCACAGAACTACAATCAGCTTTACACAGGACCTAGCAGCTCCTACATTAAATGATCTGAGGGACTGGAATTTGATATTTTGTAAGACAAAAGAGCTAGGACTGCAACTAAGGTTTAACCATCCAACAAAACTGAGCAGAATCTTTCAGGCAATGAGACGGTCATTTAATGAAATAAGGGACTTCCAGACTTTCCTGATAAAAAAAATCCAGAGCTCATTGGAAAATTTGATCTCCAACCACAAGACTCAAGACAGACATAACAAGTTTAAGACTGACATAAAAAGGCAAAGAAGGAAAACACACACACACACACACACACACACACACACACACACACATGCACATATACACATAACTTGGGATTCAATAAGAGCAAACTGTTTATATCCCTATATGAGAAACTGGTATCTGTCAGTACTGAAATTTATATGATTATTGCAACTTTTAAAAGAGATATACATAAAAGAGGGTGTGGATATAAATGAACTAATATGAGGACAATAAAAAAACCTCATTAAGGGATTTAAAAAGATTGGAATGGGAGAAAAGGATAGGATGAGACAGAAAAAGTTAAATTATGCCATACAAAAAGGCATAAAAGCATACAATAGTAGAGGGGAAAGAGGGAGGGAGATGAACATCATATGAACTTTATTCTCATTGGTTCTGGTTCAAAGAGTTATCAAAATAATCAGTTAAGTTTAGGATTTTCATGTGAAAAGACACAAAAACTCATTATAATAGAGGGAAAGGAGGGAGGGACAGGAGGTATTAAATTCACTTCCATTGCTTTGGGCTCAAAAAGGGAATAACATATTCCAATAACTATAAAAATCCATTGTACCCTATAGGCAGTAGGATGGGTAATGGGGGGATAACAAGAGGGCATTGGTTAGAATGGAGGGAAGTAGTAGTAAGGGGAAAGGGTAGGTATAAGGGGTTTACAGGGAAGGAGAAAGTGGTCAAAAGGAAATTCTTAAGGAGAGGAAGGAAGAAGGAAGAAACAAAAACATAAACAGGGTAGGGAATAGGATGGAGGGAAAGACACAGATAGTAATCATAACTGTGAATGTGAATGGGATGAAGTCTCCCATAAAACAGAGGCAAATAGCAGAAGGGATTAAAAACCATAATCCTACAATATGCTGTCTACCAAAAAAAACACCTTTGTAACAGGGGCTACACATAGCATAGAGGTAAAGGGCTGATGCAGAATAAATGGTGCTTTACCTAAATTTAAAAAAAGCAGGGGTAGTAATCCTTATCTCAGATAAAGTAAAAGCAAAAATAGAGCTAATTAAAAGAGATAAGGAAAATATATCTTGCTGAAAGGCAACATTGAGAATGAAGCAATGTCATTACTCAACATATATACACCAAGAGGTGTAGCATCCAAATTCATAAAGCTGCATTTAAGGGAATTATAGGATGAAATAGATAGCAAAACTACTAGCGTCAGACCTCAAACTCCCCGACTGTGAACACGATAAAACTAATCTCAAAACAAACAAGAAAGAAGTTAAGAAGGTGAACAGGATTTTAGAGAGGGTAGATATGACAGATCTCTGGAGAAAACTGAATGGATCCAAAAGAATATACCTTCTTGATAGTACATGGCACATACACAAAAATCAACCATGTTCTAGGGTGTAAAGACCTGATAATTCAATGCAGTAAGACAGAAATAGTAAATGAATCATTCTCATATCATGATGCAGTAAAAATCATATTCAATAAAGGGCCATGGAACAATTGACTAAAAACTAATTGGAAACTAAATAATTTAATCCTAAAGAAAGAGAGGGTCAAACAAGAAATTATAGAAACAATCAGTAACTTCATTTAAGAGAATGACAATAATGAGACAGCATACCAAAACTTGTGGGAGTTCTTAGGGGAAGTTGTATACCCCTGAGTGAACACATGAATAAATTAGAAAAAATAGAGGTCAACAAATTGGGCATGCAATTGAAAAAGCTACAAAAAGAACAAATTGAAAATACCCGATTAAATATTAATTAGAAATGATGTAAACCAAAGGAGAGATTAACAAAATTAAAATTAAGATTACTCTTGAATTAATAAAACTAAAAGCTGGTTTTCTGAAAGAAAAAAACCACAATAAAATTGATAGGCCTTTAGTAAAAGATAAAAAAGGGAGAACAAATTTCAATTATCAAAAATGAAAAGGCTGAATGTACCTTGAATGAAGAGGAAATCAAAACAATAATTAGGAATTATTTTGCCCAATTGTATCCACATAAATTTGACAATCTTAGTGAAATGGATAAATATTTAGAAAAATATGAGTTGCCCAGATTAACTGAAAAGTAAATTACTTAAATAACCCCATCTCAGAAAAATAAATTGAACAAGCTATCAACAAACTCCCTAGAAAAAATCTCTTGGGCCGGAGGATTTACTAACAAATTCTATAACATTTAAAGAACAACTGATTCCAATACTATACAAACTATTTAGGAAAATCAGTGAAGAAGGAGTCCTACCAAATTATTTTTATAACAGAAACGTGGTACTCATACCTAAATCAGGAAGAAATAAAATGGAGAAGGAAAATTATAGACCACTTTCCCTCATGAATATAGATGAGAAAATTTTAAATAAAATATTTACAAAAAGACTAAAACAACTTATTACAAGAATAATACACTTTGATCAGATAGGATTTATTCCAGGAATGCAATGACAGTTTAATTTTAGGAAAACCATCAGTATAATTGATCATATCAACAATAAAACTAGCAGATACCACATGATTATCTCAATAGATGCAGAAAAAGCTTTTGACAATATACAACATCCATTCCTATTAAAAACATTAGAAAGTGTAGAAATAAATGGAGTCTTCCTTAAAATAATACATAGTATCTATTTAAAGCCTTCAGCAATTATTATATAGAGAATCCTAGAGAATCAAGTACAAAACTACTGGAGAAAAAAATAAATAAATTTGGCAAAGCTGCATGATATAAAATAATTCCACATAAATCCTCAGCATTCCTAAGTATTTCTGATGAATTCTAAAACCGAGTGAAAGAAGGAGAAATTCCACTTAAAGTTACTGTAGACATTATAAAATATTTGGGAATCTACCTGACAAAACAAACCCAGGACCTATATGAACATAACTACAAAACATTTTTCACAAAAATAAAGTCAAATGTAAATAACTGGAAAAACATCAATTACTCATGTCTGGGTCTAGCTAATATAATAAAAATAATAATTTTACCTACATTAAAGTACATATTTAGTGCTATACCCATCAATATACCAAAAAATTACTTTATATGGTTAGAAAAAAATTTAACAAAATTCATTTGGAAAAACAAAAGGCCAGAATATCAAGGAAATTAATGTAAATGAATTCTAGAGAAGGTGGCCTAGCCACATTAGATTTTAATCTGTATTTCAAAGCAGCAGTCATCAAAACCACTCGGTACTGGCTAAGGAACAGAGTAGTGGATCAATGGAATAGACTGGGTACATGAGACTTAGCAGTCAATGACTATAGTAATCTACTGTTTGATAAGCCCAAAGACCAAAGTTTTGGGGAAAAGAACTCACTATTTGACAAAAACTGCTGGGAAAACTAGAATATAGTATGACAGAAACTGGGCGTAAGCCATTTATCTAACACTGTGTGCCAAAATCAAGTCAAAATGGGTTGTGTGATCTATCTATAAAGGATGATATTGTAAGCAATCTGGGAAAGCAAGGAATAGTCTACCTGTGAGATTTATGGAGAGGGGAAGACTTTATGACCAAACAAGAATCAGAGAGGATTATAAAGTGCAAAATGGATAATTTTGATTACATTAAATTGAAAAGTTTATGTACAAACAAAGCCAATGTAACCAAGATTAAGATGGAGGTGGAAAATTGGGAAAGATTTTTTTACAAACAATTTCTCTGATAAAGGCCTCGTTTCTAAAATGTACAGAGAATTAAGTCAAATCTATAAGAATACAAATCATTCAACAATTGATAAATGGTCAAAGGATACGAACAGGCAGTTTTCAGTGGAAAAAATTAAAGATATCTGTAAGCATATGAAATGGTCTATGGTCTAAATCACTATTGATTAGCGAAATGCAAATCACAACAACTCTGAGGTACCACATCTCACCAGTCAGATTGGCTAAGATGACAAAACAGGAAAATGACAAATGCTAAAAAGGATGTGGAAAAATTGAAACACTAATACATTGTAGATGGAGTTGTGAGCTGATTTAACTATTCTGGAGAACAATTTGGAACTGTGCCCAAAGGGCTAATAATTTCATTCCCTTTGACCCAATAACAGCACTTTTAGGGTTATATCCCAAACAGATCATAGAAGTGGGAGGAAGACCCAGATGTACAAAATTATTTATTGCAGCTCTGTTTGTGGTGGCAAAGAATTATAAATCAAGGGGATAGCCATCAATTGGGGAATGACTAAACAAGTTGTTGTATACAAATGCAATGGAAGATTGCATAAATGTGTTATAAGAAATGAGGTGCAGACTGACTTCATATTTTCCTGGAGAGGCTTATGTAAACTGATGCTGAGTGAGAATACCAGAACCAGGAAAAATTTGTACACAATTATAGATATAACATATGTGTGACAACCAACTTTGATAGACTGGACTCTTCTCAGCAATGCACAATTATAAGACAACTGCAAAAGATTCATGATGGAGAGAGCTGTATACATTCTGAGAAAAAAAAACTAGAAGGAACAGAGTTTGAATGCAGATTGAAGCAAACTACCTGCTCTCTTTCTTTTCCGTGTTTGGTTTTGTTTCCTCTTTCCCATTGTTCATTCCATCAGTTACAATATTTCTTCATAACCTGACTAATGTCTAATGTGAAAGTATTTGTAGATCCTATACTTGATTTCATGCTGCCATGGGGTGGAAGGGAGAGAAAATTTGAAACTCAAGGGTTTGTGGAACTGAATTTTGTAAACTAAAATTAAACAAATTAATAAAGACAAAAATATTTTTTAAAAACTCAGCAGGTATAATTGTTAGGCATTAGAGGAAAAATTTTTTTCTCCTTATAGGGTAGGGCTTATATGTTATGGAGAGGTCTTATTTCTAATCAAAGATAGATATAAAGTGCTATTTAAACCATAAATCAGCATTAAATCACAGTTATTATT
>JAQQSW010015056.1:0-11971 GCA_028646575.1 Pseudocheirus occidentalis | reverse complement strand
TTCTTTTTCCATCTGGGAAATTCGACTTCTTAAGGCATTCTTCTCCTCATTGGCTTTCTGGGCCTCTTTTGCCATTTTTAGCAAATATATTTTTTAAAGTGTTGTTTTCTTCAGTCAGGTTGTTGACTCTCTTTTCATGATTTTCTCGCATCATTCTCATTTCTCTCCCCAATTTTTCCTCCACTTCTCTTATCTGGTTTTCAAAGTCCTTTTTCAGTTGATGTATAGCTTCTAGGCATTCTTCGAGTGTCTTGGAAGCATTTGGTGTGGGAGTTCTGATTGGGTTGTCTTCCTCCCATTCCATGCTTTGATCCTTTTTGTCCTCATATTGGTCAGTCAATTAATTGGTTGATTTTTTTTTTGGTCTGTAGCACTCTGCTTCCTGGAGGGGAAACTCTGTCCCAAATCTCTGGGGTTTTCACAGCTGCTGGAGGCATTAGTGGGGTGCTGCAGGCTCCACCAGCTTTGGCTTGCTGAAAGCACACCCCAGGACCACCACCCAAGACCACAATCCGGATCCAGGCTGCTCAACACAAGAGCCCTTGGCCCTGATGAATCAACTCAGCCCCTCTGCAGGGTCCACAGGCCAGGAGCTCTGAAGCAGCCCAGTGGAGGCTGTTGTTGGTTGTAGCAGATCCTGACATTTCCTTGCCGCCTCCTTGCCCTGGGGGCAGATCGGCCAAACTGCTTTTCCTCCCCCAAATTTAGCTTGAAAGCTTGACTTCCACTGACCTTTCTCTAATCCTTATTTTTACCACCTTCATTGCTGCGGAGATTGCTCCAGGCACTGTAGATCTGCTCTCCCATATACTCAAGCTGTGGCTTGTCTCCTCCCAACCACCCTGGGGCCTGGCCGTGGTTTTGGTTTCGAGGTGGGCTGGCCTAGGCTCCCAGCCTACCACTATGAGCCCCTCCTGCCGAGCTGCCCTCAGTGAGAGATGTGTTTTCTGTGTATTTGTGATTTGGAGAGCCCTAACATTTGTTTAGAGTTATATTTTATGGGTATTTAGGGTGGCTCTGTGGGAGCTGCGAGACTTTGCTGCTTCTACACTGCCATCTTGGCTCTGTCCCCACAAAAAAGTTTTAAGTCTTTCAGCTATCCACACCCAGAGAAACAACTAGAGTCTGAATGCAGATTGAAGCAAACTACTTGCTCTCTCTCTTTTGTGTTTTGTTTTGCTTTGTTCCTTCTTTCTCACTGTTCATTTGTTTAGTTATAATTCTTCTTTACAACTTGACTAATGTTTAATGTGAAGGTATTTGTAGAACTTATATCAGAGAGAGGGAGGTGGAGAAAATGTGGAACTCAAGGAACTGTGGGACTGAATGTTGTAAACCAAAAAATAAATAAATAATATTTTTAAAATGCAAAAAAAAAGTTTAAGCCTTTCATTAGAATTCATTTTAAGTTTCATATAAGGGATGTGTGTGTGTTGGGGGGAGGGAAGGGATATTACAACTACTGGGGTAAGAAATTAGGAAGTGATAATAGCAGTACGAACTTTTAGTTCTGCCAATCAAGGCCTCAAAGATGGTTTCAACGTCTTTTATGAAAAATGAAGCCTAATGTGTATGAAGGAAAGGATTAGGAGGCTGCTCCCACAAAACATACCAAATCAAGTACAAATTGCTTCACTCTAGAATTCAAACTATTTTCCAAATATATTTATTTTTTTTCCACCATGCCTTTGCTCATGCTCTTCTGTGTGGATAGAATATCCTCTGTCCCTCTCTACTTGTGGAATGCTGATACGGCAAGATTTAAGCCAAATGATACTTCCCTATGAAGCTTTCTCAAATCCCAGCATTTTTCCTTTCAACTTTCATAGTATTTTGACTTATGTTCCTCTTACTCATTTGATATGATATTTGTGCACCTAATATCTTTCTTGTAAGAGTATAAGCTATTTGAGCATGAGACTTATAACTTACTCAGCATTTTATTCCCTTAGTGCAGAGGTTTCCAAAGTGGACAATACAGCCCCCTGGGGGCACTGGAACAAAGGGGGAGCATAATGCCTTTGAGTGCAGTTGGGGGGGCATTGAATAAAAATAAGGGGGCTGTGGAAGCATAAGGAAAGAGGTGAAGAGAAGAAAAAGTTGTTTCATCTGTTGTGTAACAGAGTTAAAGTCCTAGTGATTACATTCTTTTCCAAAAAAACACACAAATGCAAGTTATGACCAATCAGTGGTCAAGTCCGCCAAAAAAAATCTTAATAAGCAAGTGTTAGAAGGCAAGTGTGTTGCACATTATTGAGACGTCCAGCATGCACTGGCAGGAATATATGTGCATACTGACTTGTTTACAATATCAAACTATGTGGTTATATGATGCAGTACTGCATCATCAAAATTTCAATGCTGGAAAAAACCCATTTATTAATTTACAATAAATTATTAAATTTAAGGTGTCATATATATGTACATATATAATATATTGCAAATTGAAAAAACTGTTAAAAAGGTTAAAGAGAGTAGATTTTGGGGGGGGCTAAGTAATTCTTTTTAAAAGGAGGCAGTAGGTCAAAAGATTTTGGGAACTTCTGCCTTAGTGTATAGCACAATATCTTGTATATAACTGGTATCTAATAAATGTTTGTTGACTGAGTGAATAAATATATGACTATTAATGAAGCTTTAGGAAAGTAATTCACACAAAAAAATTGAATTTGTCAAATATAATGTTGAGGAGAAAGGGATTTTGTCAGACCCAGAGTTGGTTGGCAATGGAACAGGCTCAGGACAGTAAGTCTGGGCTTAGACATCTAGCAAAGTTCATAACGTCAGGCTAAGTCTAGAGTCTAAACCTGAAATATAGCTAAGGGTCTGTTATTCTTAGGATGCATACAGGAAGATTTCAGTCTGAAATTAGGTCCCATACTGGTGTATCAACTTCAAACATAGTTTAAGACACAAGGGATACATCTAAGTAGGGGTAGGTCTGGCAAGTGGCAGAGCTCTAGTCTAGACAGACAATCTGTATCAAGAAGGTTTGCAGCAGTTGTAGGAGACCAATCCAGTTATGGCTTCTGGAAAGGAATTTACTCAGCAGCAGAATTAGGGTACTAAATAGGAAATCTAATTAAGGGAAATATTGGAGTATTAAAAAGGTAACCCAGTTATTGGAGAAATATAGACACATGATGAGACCTTAGTCATAGAGAAACTAGGGTATAAGAAAGGAACCCCATCACTAGGCAACTGAGCTAAGGAAGGAACAGAAGTGTTTCATCTACTATGAACCCATGAGCTATTAACCTAGGACCTTTTATATTCCTCTTGCCAAGATATAGGATTAGTTATAGAGTTTGGGCACTGAGGGGAAATAAGTTGGTCTAAAACAGTGGTTCTCAACCTTCTTAATTCCATGATCCTTTAATAGTCATATGTGGGAGTGTCTGCATGTGGGCGGACCCGCCTAGAGACAGATAGAGGAGGTTCCTAAGACCATAGGAAATACGTGTTTTCCAATGGTCTTAGGCAACCCCTGTAACACCTGTGAAAGGGTCATTTGACCCCAAAGGGGTCACAACCCACAGGTTGAGAACCACAGAGTTAAATTCTCCAGTAGGTGGCAATAACTTAAGCTACCAAGCACATTTTTTCCACAATCAATTTTGCTTCCTTTTATAAAATGAAAAGTTTTATTTAAATAATTACATAAATCATTAACCATTTCTTAAAAGGAAGCCTTTCCTAACTCCTCAATTCTAGCGTCTTCCCTCTAATGATTTCCCATTTCTCCAGTATATAGCCTGTTTGTACACCATTGTTTTGCATTGCCCCCCCATTAGATCACGTGCCCTTCAGAAGCAATGACTAGGTTTCGCCTTTGTCTGTATCCCTGGTGCTTATCACAGTAGACATTTAATAAATGCTTATTGCCTAATTACTATCTTTATTTTAGAGATTTTAATATTTTATATAGAGTAATGTCAATGGGCTTTGGGACAGGGTGAACATAATAATTAAGGTAATATAATTAACTCCTAAGTGTGGATTGAGACTCATTAACCCTCAATCCTTACCAAACAATGCTTAATTTATCTCCCCGAAGGCCCAAGTACAGGTCACCTAGATTATTTTCCTGAGGTCAGAGACCTACTGGGCCATCAGTACTTTTACTAGTGCTTTTGGCTGTTGAACAGTTTCAGTGTTAAAGTTTAAGATGAAAACTTAATACCACAGCTGCTTTAGACAGGGTTAACGTGACATCTTTCTACTGCTTGTTGTTTAATTGTTTCAATCCTTATCCAACTCTTTGTAACCCATTTGTGGTTTTCTTCTTTTTGGAATCTTTATTTATTTTTCTATTTCTAAAACTTTAATATACAATAAGAAAAGCAAAGGAAACATAAACCTAAATAATCAAACTTAAATACAAAATAAGGAAAGAAAGAGTGTTCACATATGCATGACAGAATGTAAGAGTATTGAAAATAAAGAGCAATAAATTTCCATTTCAAGAAAATCTAAATACTACATTGTGTCGGAGCTGTCCATCTTTTGTTTGCTTCCTTGCATGTTTTCTTCTGTTTGGGATTTTCTTGACAGAAATATTGAAGTGGTTTGTCATTTGCTTCTCCAGCTCCTTTTACATATGAAGAGACTGAGGCAAACTGGGTAAAGTGACTTGCCTAGGGTCATACAACTAATACGTGTTTGAGGCTGGATTTGAACTCAGATCTTCCTGATTCAAGCCCTGGCACTCTATCTACTGCTGCCTAGCTAGCTACCTATTTATTTTATCACAAAGCTTTCTACTGCTCTCCAGTGCTTAGGAAGGGAATGTGACCAACCTCCCATTATACTGTTCCCTAGTACACAACTCTGCCAGTGTTCTAGCTCTAAATTGCTCCTTTGCTACTAGGTGCTTTTTAAAAATTCTCTTAACCTCTTCAGAAACAGTAAATCTTTCTATGACCATGAGCTGTTGGGTACATCCATTTGTCTATAGTACCTATGACTATATTCCTTTTCTACCATGCATAGAAGTTATATACTCTGTAAAGAGGTCAGAGTCATTGTATTACTTCTTCCATAGTGATCTTATGATTTTCTCAGTTGACTGTTAATGTTACTTTGTACACATGTATGTATGCATACATACATACACATGTGTGCATGTGTGTGTTTATATCCCCAGTCCCAAAGCCCATTGGTATGGGCATCCCTCATTAGTGAAGATGAATGCCCTGCTCAGATCGAGGGGTAAGGTTGAGTTGATGAGACTCCAAGAGTTCCAGCCTTTTCTGGGCCACTTCCAGACTCTTCAAGCCTCAAGTCTTCTTCAGGACTCATTAATCAGCAAGATGTTTTGAGCTTTCCTGGTTTCTATCTTCAAGAGGGAAGATAGATAAGGCCAACCCCTCTTCAAGGTGCTGAAGATAAAAGACTCTGAGAAGACATGAGAGGAGTTAGAAGGCTCCACTAGCCTGCTATGCTAGAGAAGGAGAAGACTTCCCCTTGGGTGAGATCCAGGATTCTCTCTCTTTCATATCTGAGCTGAGCTACCTTGCTTTCAGTGGAAAAGGTCTTTCACTCTGTATTGTCTGGTATGGATGCTCCTATGTATACTTCTCTGATTTTCTGTTTTGCTACCAATTTCAATAACTGGGTTTTCTTGACTAAGTGTGTGTTCACTGCTGAACCGGCATTTGGTAGGAAAAGGGGTCAGACCTTGTATCTAATGCTCGGGGTCCTTCTTCCCCTCAATAATTGAAACAGTGATCAGAAGTTAGCTTTAACATAGTCACATCCCCTAGACCAGTGATTCTCAACCTGTGGGTTATGTTCAATTTGTAACAATGAAAATGCATCCTGCATATCAGATCGATTCATAACAGTCGAAAAATTACAGTTATGAAGTAGCAACAAAAATAATTTTATGGTTGGGGGGTCACCACAACATGAAGAACTGTATTAAAGGGTCACAGCATTAGGAAGGTTGAAAACCACTACCCTAGACTAAAAATATTTAAGATTTCTATTCTCTCTCCTTTCAAGTCACAAAACAAAACCCCACACTAGATGTGGGCTCCTCAGTACACGTGGGTGTCTTTCTATACATGGAGGACCTGACTGTATAAAAGAGTTGAAGAATTCATTTTAAAACAAAGCTAGTAAGCTAACATCAGTGTTTCTTCTTTTACATACAAACTTTTTAAAACTTATAATGAATTTATTTTTCTCTCTTCCTCTCCCTAACTGAAAAGAAAAAGAAAACCACTAAAACAAAGATGAATAGCAAAGCATATATCCCCACACTGGCTACTATATAAAACTTGTGGAAGAGTTTGCTTGCTTTTTTTCCCCTTCTGAAATTTTCAAATATCTCGTTAACACAGTATGTTCAGAGTTACTCATTGCTTCCCTCACAATACCAATATGCAGGAACTCTTCTTCACTCTTTCCTTCTGACTAGAAGTACCTATTCCGACATAATGATAAAGGAGTAGTTTTGTTTCTAACTAGGGACAGATGAAAGCGGGCGTATCTTCCCAGAGGGGCTATGCAGCTTCAAATGAGCCATCTGATTATGGATGACCTTGCCCATGAGGCTTGGGACCTCTGAGGGCAAGATTTATGATTGTTTCTAGACCTTCAATTCTCCTAGTGGGACAATGTGCCTGCAACACTCGGTAAATACATCATAAAGGTGACAGAAAAGTATATATGGATTACCTTTTCCTTTATCTTTCTAATCATCTCTGTTACCCTTATAGCATAATAACCCTTTATTTAAAACATATAGTTCTACAAGAACTGATGTCTGAGAAACCTCCAACAGGCTTTCTTGTTTGTCCTTCAGGGCTGCAGAAAAATGTTATCCCAAGTCAGATGGCTTACTCTTATTACACAACGCACTGGGAAATGTGTTTGCCCTTGTCCAAACCCTAGTATAGCCTCAATAGAAGTACCTTAATACTTAACTTATTTGTACTTAAAAAACAAACACAACAAACAAACAAAACCCCATTACATTAAAGGAATGTCTCCTTAACTTCTAAATATTGTGTAAACTGGATTTATATCTTTCATCTTAGATGCAACACTGCTGCCTTGGCTCTGAAAATAATTTAATCTGTAAATACATGTATCAAAAATCCAACAGGATTGTTAACTTGATTGTTTCCAATGGGGTTGGTCTTTATATGCCCCCATCATATAATAAGTGTTAGCTTTAAGTAGCATTTTACCATTGGCAAAGAACTTTAGCCACATTGTCTTGTTGAATCCTCATAACAACCCTGTGAGGCAGATATTATTGTCATTTCCGTTTTATAGAAGAGGAAACTGAGGCTGAAAACAGTGACTTAGCTTTGATCCCACATTTAGTAAGTGCCTGAGGCAGTATTTGAACTCGGATCTTCCCAAGTCCAAACCTTCGAACTATCCACTGTACAACCAACCTAACTACTTATATAAGCTGTATGTGTTATTGATGCTTCCTGTCTTCCAAGTTCTATGGCTTGTTAATAATACATGAGGTACAATAGAAATAATTACATTAGTCACATTCCATACAACATCTATCTTTTTTATATAAATTTTCAGTTTAATCTACAATCCAAATTGTGTTTGTGTAATTTTCTAGTAATATCATCTCTGATATTCATCATCTTTGGCACCTTCCCTTGGCTTTACTATGTAAAATAAATAAAGTTGTCTTGACTCATTCCATTTTGAAGATATACATATATATACATATATGTATATATGTGTTGGTATGTGTGTATGTGTATACACATACACGCATATTATTTGACCTACATGTATGACATGACCTTGACTGAACTGAGGGTAATGATGTTGTTACTAAATCAAGTTTGACAACCATTTGTATAAAAGGAATTGGAAAATGAGAGTAGAGGGTTATGGAATCTTGTCTTACTGATTGATTGAGGTTGTGGCATAGATACTTAAATAAGTCAACAAGCTAAACCCATAAGAAAGCAGTGGAAATCATGACACATGCTCAGTTGAACTTGGGAACATGGCTGATGCTATAAGACTGGGCTTTGTGAGAGCATGGTCTGACTGATCTATGAATTCTCCATGATGGGTGTTCCTATCATGTCTAAACTCATTTCACCAGTCTCAGATCATTTTTATTTTACTGGCCCAAAGCATTAATAAGTCTCAATCTTGCAACAGGTGCTTCAATAAGAATGGACTAAATTTAAGTGAATTAAGTTTAATGAAAGCTATGCCTCATTAAAGTGATGTAATCACAGGCCAAACAAAGCCAAATAGGGCAGTGGACAGAACCCTGGGCGGAAAGACCTGAGTTCAATTCCAGCTGCAGACACTTACCAGTTGTGTGACCCTGGGTAAATCACTTAAACTCTGTTTAGCACAGTGGTTCTCAACCTTCCTAATGCCATGATCCTTTAATAGTCATATGTGGGTGTATCTGCATGTGGGTGGACTCACCTGGAGACAGATAGAGGAGGTTCCTAAGAGACCATAGGAAATGTGTGTTTTCTGATTATGGTCTTTAGGCAAACCACTGGGATACAGTTTTGGCATTTGCAAAAAATTTTGAAACTCTGAGCTGATCAATTAGACATATAGATATGTCACACACAGACCTCTTAACTCAGGATCCATTATTATGTCATCACTCTCTTCTTTAAGTAAAGGGAAATGACGGAATATACATAAATCAAGCAGATGATAAAAAAGACAATTTTAAAAAAATCCCATTCCTTTACAAGATTTTAGAATTTTATCTGAACTTCCCAAAAGTATAGTTTTTACAATTCTATTTAGTCAATAAACATTTATTAAGTGCTTATTATCAGGCACTATGGGAAGAGCTGGACATACAAAGAAAAGCAAATAATAACAAAAACCAATGTGAAAACAAAACAAAATTTAAAAACCCAAGAGTCCCAATCCCCAGTGATTACCTATTTTAATGGGGAGACATGTAAATAACAAAATGTACATGATATATGTGCGCACATGTGTATGTATGTATATAGTATGTATATTTGCACATACAATTTATCGGTATAGACAGTTACATGTGTGTGTATACATATAGATAGATATACACAAACACATACCTACTTACAGAGAGAAATGGAGTCAAAATGTTTTGTGTTTTGCTATTCTTCAGAATACAGTGTTTCACTTACCAGAAAATAGAGGGAGAAGAAATCCTTCCATTCCAGGGTCAGATTTTATATCCTCAGGGTCAAAGATCACTGAAGATGGTGACTACAGCCATGAAATTAAAAGCCACTTGCTCTTTGGAAGGAAAGTGGTGGCAAATTTGGACTGTATACTAAAATGCAGAGACATTACCTTGCCAACAAAGTCCCATATGATGAAAGCTGTTTTTTCAAGTAGCAATGTATGGCTGTAGAACTCTGAAAAAAGTTGAGAACTGCAGAATCGACACTTTTGAATTGTGGTGCTAGAAAAGACTTTTGAGAGTCCCTTGAACAGCAAGAAGATCAAATCAATCAATACTTAAATAAATTAATTCAGGCTATTCACTAGAAGGTCAAATACTACAACTGAAGCTTAAATACTTTGGTCACATAATGAGAAAATGGGACTCATTGGGAAAGATCCTGATGTTGCCAACAATTTGAAGGCAAAAGGAAAAAGGGGATAGCAGAGGATGAGATGGATGATAGATAGTATCATGGAAACAATGAACATGAACAGTGGAGGACAGAAGGGTCTGGTGTGTAATTATACATGGGATCATGAAACATCAGACACAACTGAATGACTGAACATTAATAAGAAGATATATACTAATAAGTCAATAAATAGTGGACTTATTTCCTCTAGTTTCATGGGGACAACTACATGTTATTCAATTAATTTCTCTTGTTTTCCCTTAATTTCTTATGAAGTTATAGGTTTGGTGGAAATTACAGTAAAATCACTAATAAAAATTAAAATAAAATTTATTTCATAAAAATAAAGACAGGACAAAGAGAAAATGAAAAAACTTTGTAGACTCAATTTCTTTACTACCATACTCTGATACCTCATATGTGGTACCTAAGTAGATAGGTAGAAGGATCATGTATTAAATGCTTACTATATGTGAGATACAGTGCTAAGTACTGGAGATAGAAATTCAAGACATTAAAGCAGTTCTTACTCTCACCCAAATTTTATTCTAATTGGAAGAAAATAGCACAAAAGGGGAGTTGAAAAGTGAGAGGAGAGGAAGTAAAGGAAAAGAGAAGGTACCCATACAGGAATGATGGGTAAGTCTAGAAAGTGAGAAACCAAGGCAGCAGAAGGGTGAAGGAGTAAACATGCACATTTCCTCAAATGGAAGAATAGTCCCCCTTCTCTATACAGGATCATATTTGTTGATATTTCTCTGAAATTAAGTGTGTGAAAATGGATTTATCATCCCATAAATGGTGCTACTTGTGTAGAGTACTATTAGGATAATGGTGACTATGTCATACGGATATAAATTGAAGAAAGAAAACTGTTCAGATTGAAAAGAGAACACACAGGGCAATTTCTGTCTCTAAAGTATTTGAAAAGCTGTCACATGGAAAATGAATTAGACATTCAGTATCTAGTCTTGTAGAGAAAACTTACCAGAAACATTTCTACATTTCAGAAGGTCAGATTTTTTTTTCTTTACAACAAGAATTGTCCAAAAGTGAAATAAGCTGCTCAGAATGATATGGGGTCTTCTCTACCAGAGATCATCAAACGGAAGCTGGAAAACGATTTGTTGGGAAAGGTTGTAGAGGACGTTACTGTTCAGGCGTAGGGCTAGATGACCTCTGAGGGCTGTTTCACCTTGAAGATTCTGTGATATTGGGCTTCTAACTTGCCTTCCTTGGTCCTCACACTATATAATTCTATTACTTCAAACAAAAATCCCATTAACAGAAACTATGTCACATTGTTAGTTCATATTAAGTTTGTGTCATTTAAATCCCAAAGGTCTTTTTCATATAAATTAATGGAAAACTAGTTCGCTCCATCCTATATTTTTGTAATTTATTTTTCAACCAAAGTGTAAAACTTTAAACACTGAGTGTCATTTTGACTTTGTCCCACCATTTCCACCATATTAGGTTCTTTTAAAATCCTTATTCTGTCTTCTAGCACGTTGGTTGTTCTTCCTGGTTTTATGTCTCTTGAAAATTCAATAAGCGGGGTGGAGCCAAGATGGCGACATAGAAGCAGCAAGGCCCCGCAGCTCCCACACTGCCACCCTAAACACCCAGAAAATACGAGCCCAGACAAAGTCTAGGAAAGTCTAGGACTCTCAGACTCACAAACATCCAGAGAACACAGCTCTCGCTGAAGGCAGCTCGGCAGCAGGGGCTCAGCGCCGCCGGAGCGGAGGCTGGAACAGCCGGAAGCCGAGACCACAGCCAGGCCCGGGACAGTGGGAAGGAGCTGAGCCGAGCCCCGCAGCCAGACTGCAGTGGTTCTACAGCCTCCAGCACCCCCACATCTGCCAAGGTGTGAGGAGCAGGACAGAGAGGCGCAGCTCTCACTACAGTGGAGCAGAGAACGGCCAGCCCAAAATCCTGCGGCCAGGCAAGGCCCCAGGGTGGCCACGAGGAGCAGCGAAGCCTCCCAAGCCGCAGCTTGAGTATACTTCAAAGAAAACCTAAAGCACCGGCCTGAGGGGAGCTTTGTTCAGAGATGGTTAGTGAAAGCTGAAACTTTGAAACTTAATTGGGGGGAGTAAAGCAGTTCGGCCATTCTACCCCGGGGCAAGGAAGCAGTGGGGGAGGCTAACTACTAGAACCAGCAGCAGTGGCCCCCACCAGGCTGCTTCAGAGCCCCTGGCCTGCAGACTCCGCAGGGGGGCTGAATCGATTGATCAGGGCTAAGTGCTCTTGTGTTGAGTGGCCTGGATCCAGATTGTGGTCTTGGGTGGTGGTCCTGGGGTGCACTTTCAGCAAGCCAAAGCTGGGGGGACTTGCAACACCCCCCTAAGAGCTCCAGCAGTTGG
>JAQQSW010015055.1:0-11971 GCA_028646575.1 Pseudocheirus occidentalis | reverse complement strand
CTCCTCCAACACCCCTCTAGCTTTCTAGCAGGGCAGGGAGCCCCCGTCCCTGTATGTATTATTTCCCAGTTGCATTTGATTGTATAGCTTTAAATAGTAGATTCTTGCAATTCCTCCCCTGTCACCCACTCCCACTGGGAGGAGCAGCAATTCAATACAGGCTGTACCTGTGTAATTACACAGGACAGACCCCATCCCTTTTCAAAAGTGTGTGCTTCTAACTACCCTCTCCCCCAATCTGCCCTCCCTTTTATCATCTTCCCCCTTATTCCCTTCCCCTGTACTTTTCTGTAGTTTAAGATACCCTAATGAGTGTGTATGTTATTCCTTCCTTAAGCCAAATTCAATGAGAATTGACCCACTCCCTTTCACCTTCCTATTCTTCCCCTCCATTGTAACAGTTTTATCTTGTCTCTTTTATATGACATAATTTACCATATTCTACCTCTCCCAGTCTCCTTCTCTCACTATATTCCTCTCTCACCTCTTAATTTTATTTTTTAGACATTCACCCTTACTATTCAACTGATCCTGTGCCCTGTCTATGTATACATATGTGCGCACACTTATGTATGTATTTATACACACATACACCTTCCTATAGAAACATATATATGTATGTATGTATGTATACATATGTTCTTTTCAACTATCCTTATACTAAGAACAGTCTCATGAGTTACAATTATTGTTTTTCCACGTAGGAATATAAATAGTTAAACTTTAATAAGTCCCTTATGATTTCTTTTTCCTGTTTACCTTCTCATGCTTCTCTTGCTTCTTGTATGTGAAAGTCAAATTTCCTGTTCAGCTTTGTTTTTTTCATCAAGAATGGTTGAAAGTTCTCTATTTTATTGAATGACCGTATTTTCCCCTGTAGCATTATACCCAGTTTTGCTGGGTAGGTGAATGTTGGTTTTAATCCTAGCTCCTTTGACCTCTAGAATATCATATTCTAAGCCCTTCAGTCCCTTAATGTAGAAGCTGCTAGATCTTGTGTTATCCTGATTGTGTTTCTACAATATTAAAATTGTTTCTTCCTGGCTACTCGTAATATTTTCTCCTTGACCTGGGAACTCTGAAATTTGGCTATGATATTCCTAGGTGTTTTCTTTTTGGAATATTTTAAAGAGGTGATTCAATTCTATTGACATTGGTTCTAGAATAGCAGGACAATTTTCTTTGAGAATTTCTTGAAGGATGATTTTTAGGTTCTTTTTTTGATCATAGCTTTCAGGTAGTCCAGTGATTTTTAAATTATATCTTCTGGATCTATTTTCCAGGTCAGTGATTTTTTCCAATGAGATATTTCACATTGCCTTCTATTTTTTAATTTGTTTGGATCTGTATTATAGTATTTTGATTTCTCATGAAGTCATTAGCTTCCAGTTGCTCTATTCTTATTTTGAAGAAGTTATTCTCTTAAGTGAGCTTTTGAAATTCCTTTTCTGTCTGGCATATTTGGCTTTTTAAGGCATTCTTCTCCTCACTGGCTTTTTGGGCCTCTTTTGCCGTCTGAATTATTCTATTTTTTAAGGTGTTATTTTCTTTGGTGTATTTTTGGATCTCCTTTAGCAGGCTGTTGACTTGCTTTTCATGATATTCTTGCATCATTCTCATTTTTCTTCCCAATTTTTCCTTCCCTTCATTTACCTGATTTTCAAAATTCTTCTTGAGCTCTTCCATGGGCTGTAACAACTTAATATTTTCCTTGGAAGCTTTTGATGCAGGAATTTTGCCTTTGTTGACTTCTTCTGGTTCCGTGTTTTGATCCTTTCTGTCCCCATAAAAGGTCTGATTTTGCTTCCTCTGCTTGTTCATCTTGCCAGCCAGTTACTTGACTTTTGAGCTCTTTGCCACAATAGAAATCTGCTTCCAGAGTGGAGAGCTTTGTCTCAAATCGCTGGCGTTTTCCAGATGTTGTCAGAGGTTTTAGGAGGGGTACCTCTACACAGCCACCATGGGCTCTGGCACACTGGCCACACGCCCCAGGACCACCCCACAAAACCATGATCCAGATCCAAGCAGGTCAAAGCAAGAGCAATTACCCTCTGAATGATCACTTGGTCCCCCCTACAATCTGCAGGCCAGGAGCTCTGGAGGCAGCCACGTGGCAATAGTTGCAGCCACTGCACTACTTCCTTCTCTCTCCCTGGAAGCGGGGGCTGGACTGCACTGTTCCATTACCCTGTTCCAACTGAGTTCCCCACTGACCTTTTACTTTCTCTTAGCTGCTTATGGGTTGAGAAGTCTGGAAACTGCCACAGCTGCTGGTGATTCACTCTCAAGAAATCTGCTCTGGCCGATCTGGGCCTCAGGTCAGGGTGTCCTGGGGCTTGGAGCAGCTCACACTGGACTGTTCTCAGATTCCAGCTCAGTGTGATAAACCCTTTCTGTCAACCTGACTGGCTCACTTTAGTGGGAGTTTTGTTTCTCTCTGTTACTTTGTGGGCTCTGTGGCTCTAAAATTTGTTCAGCTATATTTTACAGATAGTGAAGGGTGTTGTGGCTGGAGCTTATGGAATTTCCTGCTTCTGCCCCTAAAGCATTTTTAATTAAATGTATTTCTCATAGTCTATAAAAGTGCAGTGAACATTTTCAAGTTTTGTGAATTGGCCTCAACCTTGACTGTTAGCAAATAAAGCAATCTTCGTGAGAAAATACATGAAAATTATTGTCATCCAGTTATGAATGAGTGATAAAATTTTAAGTGCATACTATTTGTCAAATACTGTGTTTTATGCTGGCCATATGAATAGAAATCAATAGAGTTCCTCCTATAAAGGAGCTTACTTTATAATTGTATAAGATAACCACTTACAGGAGAGTTTCTGCCTCAGGTTGGATGGCAGGAACTCATATTCTTCAGGGTGCGTTGGCAGGTCTAAGTCAGTGAGTGGGGGATCTAAAGGGTACAGTAGCAGATAGTAGGTCCAGTAGGTCACCATTTTACCACAAGGATTGAAATTAATGATTCTCTGTTCATCTAAGTGAGTGAATGACAATGTGGAAAAAACTGCCCAGCCCAAATGCAAATAAGGTCATTTCTGCCTAACTTTTGAAAATTTTTTTTCAAAACTTTGTTTTGAAACTCAAGTACTAGTGATTTATAAGTTTAAGTGGGTATTTTCCAAGTTAAACTTGTACTTTAGTTTAAAATTACTTTATAAGTTCAGGCATAATGCTTTTGAATAACTCCTTTCTCTAAAGTTACCGGTGGTCTTTTAATCACCAGGTCTAATGGTCTTACTCAATCCTCATCGTTTTTGACTTCTCTGTTGCTTTGATATTGTTGATCACCCTCTTTTCCTTGACATTCTTTTCTCCAGGTTTTCATGACATTGGTGTCTCCTGACTCTCTTCCTACATCTTATCACTTCCTCTCAGTCTCCTTTTCTGAATTTTTGTTTAAGTCATACCTGATAACCATGGGTTTCCTCCAGAGCTCTCTCCTGGGCTCTCTTTTTTTCTCCCTCTATTCTATTTCCCTTGCTGATCTCATTCGGTCCCATTGATTTAACTATCATCCATCCCTCTGCTAATGATTCTCAAATCTATTTATCCATCCCTAACATCTCTCCTGACATCTAGTCACATGTTTCCAACTGCCTCTTGGACATTTCAAACTGGATGCCTCAAAGACATCTTAAACTCATCATGTCCAATACTGAATTTCTTACCTTTCTCCCCAAACTCTGGTGTCTTCCTAACTTCCTTAATATTGTTGAGAATACCACCATCATCCCAGTCACCCAGCCTTACAGGTATTATCATTGACTCCTCTCTTATACCTATCTTTAACCAGTTGTTAAATTCTCTTGATTCTGTATTTGCCTACATTTGTAACATCTCTCCTGTCTTTCCCCTTCTTACCTTTGATACTATTACCACTCTGGTGTAGGCCCTCATTATCTCAGCCTTGAACTATTGCAATAGTCTGCTACTTAGTCTTTCTGCCTCAAGTCTCTCCCCACTCAGTCAATCTTCCACTTTACCATCAAAGTGATCTTTCTAAAGTATAAGTTGGACCATGTCACCCTTCCCTTTCTCCCATTCAGTAAATTGCAGTGGCTCTTTATCCCCTCCAGAATCAAGTATAAAAATCCTCTGTTTGGCTTTTAAATCTCTCTATAACTTGGCTTCTTTCTACTGCTCCAATCTTCTTATATCTTACCACTCTTTCTCCTCCCCATCCTCCCTGTGCCCTGTTAACCGCCCCCCCCTTACTCTTTGATCCATAGACACTGATCTTCTTGCTATTCACCCCTCTAGACATTCTAGTAAATGTCAGAATCAGTATTTAAACCTCTATATTTTGACCCCAAATCCAATGCTCTTTCTGTCAGAGAATGCTATATCTTTTTAAAAAATGCATGTTACTGGTTTGTTTATCAATAGTTTCATACCCATTATGTTTACTGCCTATAGCCTTTTAGTATTCCAAAAATAAACCTTTCCTTTTTGAGGTTTAGTTTCCAGTGATTAGCTAAGTGTAAAGTTTAATGAAACTTCAAATGAGAATAGTCCATGAGAAAGAAAGAACGCAAGAGAATCTCAACCCTACAGAGGCACAAAAAGTGTACTTAGACAGAGAGTCTGATCTAAGACTTTTTCTTTGAATGTGAAAGTGAGGTTGGGATATAGAAAGATAAAACTTTGCAGACACCAGAGAAAACTTTCACCACTGATGTTGTTTTAGATACAGGAAAGGTAACCAAAGGAAGAAAAACAGTAAAAACTTGGTTTAACCATAGAAAATTAATACATTGTAGTCATTTATATGAATTTCTGGCTATTTTGGACTAATTACTATGTGCAAAAGAACTGTCAGATATATTCAACACAGCTTATTTATTAAATGCCTCTTTTAGGCCAGGCACTGTGTTAAATGGTGGAAATATAAAAGCAAAACCAAAATAGTCTTTGCTCTCAAGAAGCTTACATTGAGAGGGTTGGGGATGTAGGGAGACAACATGTATACTAATAAGTAAATACTGTGTGTGTCTGTGTGTGTATATATATATATATATATATATATATACACAAATATATACAAAGTGTCTTGGCATTAGGAAAGAGAGTACTAATAACTGGGTGGATTAGAAAAACTTAGTATAATACAACGTGGTATGTGGGCATGAAATATGGAAACCTTAAAGTAAAAGAAGATTTTTTTCTGTATCATTGATCCCTTTGACAGTTTGGTGAAGCCTGTCTCAAGAGTAATGCTTTTAAATAATAGAAAATGCCAAATTTCACTGACTTTAAGTGAAAATAACTGGTTTTTTCCCCATCCAAATTCACAGTCCTTTTTTCCTCCCTCCCTCCCCCCACTCCTTTCCCCTCAGTCTTTCCTTGAAACTGCTGGAGATCTATGGATCTTAGCTCTAGAATAACTTTAGAGCCTTTACCACTACAGGGTTTGATGTGGAGGGTGTAGTATCCTAAAGGAAACTAGGTATTCTGTAGGCTGGAGGTGAGAGGCATGGGAGATAGCCTGTGCAAGGGCACAGTCAGGTGACTGAATATCCTGAAAGAGAAAGAGCAAGTAGTTCAGTTTGACTTGAATGAGGAGTAACTAAGAAATATTTATTGAAGCCTTTTATGTACCAGGCAATGTGCTAAGCACTGAGGATGCAAAGACAAAAAAGAAAGCATTTCAGCCTTCAAGGAAACTTAACATTCTATGAGGCACGACATCATGTAATTAGTGGGGCAGAGTTTGAAATGAGAACAAACTGTCTCGTAGAAGATGACCCTTGAGTCGAACTTTGAAGGACGATATTGATTCTAAGTGATGAGGGTGAGAAATGGGTGCATTCCAGTTACGGGGAATAGCCAATGAAAAGACATCAAGGTGGGAAATAAGGTATATCATACGTGAAAAACACCAAGGTGGGCAGTAAGGCTGGACCATAGAATTGCATTATTGAAAATGACTGAAGTAGCCTTCTAATCCAATCCATATATGAAAGGAATAACATAATTAATGAGATATTTTCTAGCAACTACTTAAAAGACCTCTAATGGAAAGGAACCTCTCATGATGGTCCATTCCACTTTTGGATGATATGTTAGGAAGTTTTTCCTGATATCAGTTTAAATTGACCTCTTTCAGTTTTCACCATTATTCCTGGTTTGTTCTCTGGAGCCAAATAGAACAAGTTTAACCTCTCCGTAACACAATTGAAATTGAAATACTTAAACACAGTTATCTTCTTTGGGTATTTTTTTCTCCAGACTAAATAAATATTCTCAATTTTATCAAATGATCCTCATGATATGAATTCAAGACCGTTTATTCAGGTTGTTGTCCTGTTCATGTTCTTCATTCTTATTCATGTCCCTCTTAAACTGTGATGCCAAGAATGGAACCCAGTCTTCCATATTAAGTCTGATCAGGGAAGAATACAGTGAGACTGCCATGTCTCTTTTCCTGGAAACTATGCCCCTTAATGCAACACAAAATTATATTTAATATTTTTTGGCTACCATATCACACTGCTGAACAATATTGACTTTACAGTTCACTAATACCCTTAAATCTCTTTCAAAACATCTACTGTCTCAACGTTTTCCCCCAGTCTTGTGCTGGTAAATTTTACTTTTTGTACCCAAATGAAAGACTTTACATTTATTCCTGTTGAATATAATCCTATTAAATTCAGCCCAGTGCTTTAGTCTATCAAGATTTTTTTGTTTCTATTAGTTGGTATGTTAGTTATCCCTCACAGATTTATGTCCTCTGCCAATTCAATGATCATACAATCCTATACCTTTATCTGAGTCGTTGTTTAAAAAAGTTTAACAGGAGATAACCAAACAGGTCTCTGCGATACCCCACTGGACACCTCCTTCCAGGATAATATTGAATCATTAATAACTACTTGTTGAATATGTCTTGTCAGCTAGTCCTGAATCCATATAATCAGACAATTCTGTACTCTATTTCCATCTTCTCCAAAAACTAGTATGAGGTACTTCCTTAAAAGCTTTGCTAAAATCTAGATAAATTATGACCATTCCATTTCCTTTATTATTAAGCTATTACTGTAGGTGATTATTGGTTAGGAAAAAAAGTCACTTTAGCGTCATGACTTGCTCAGAATGGCCCTTTATAAATGCTTATTCTTTTCCCTTTCCTTCCATAGTACTATATGTCAAAAAGGGAAAAGAACTTTAAATTCCAAACCAAGGAGTTTGCATTTTATTCTATAAGGCAGTATATGGAGCTCCTGATGGTTCTTGAGACAGGGGATTGTATCATTAGTCCTTTATTTTAGTGATATCATAGTGGTAGGTTTATTTTATTTGATTATAATGCTAAAGTCTCTATTCTCAGCCCTGTTTTATGTGGTTGTCTGATTATAAATTAAAAATATTAAAAGGAAAATTTGTATTAGCCATGGAGATTAAGAGGAAGGGTTTAGTCTGAGAAGTATTATGAAAGCATTCACTATCTATCAGAGGGAAAGGAAATGCATGTAGACAAATCAATGAATAAATGAGTAGTAGCAAAGATGAGGTAAATTTAAGAAAATATAGTGTCATAGAACTCAGTAAAGTTGAGTTTTGAAAAGGAGAGGGGTAGCTTTACAATCATAAAAATAAAAGGGATTTTAGAGATAATCTAATCAATCTTCTACCTTTCTACCTCCTTCCTAATACGTGAGGTCCATGGAATTGACTTCTTCACAGTCAAAGAACAAATAGGTAGAAGAGCAAACACTTGAGCACAATCTCTTGACTCCTACCCCACCTAACTATGCTGTAGCTACTGCAGAATTAAATGCAACAGAGTTAAATGCTGATACAATCACTGAATCTGTCTACCTTGAGATGTTAGAAGGACTACTTTGAATAATGGATAAGGAGGATTACAAGGTTATGGGAGAAACTGGGAATGAGCAATTAGAATTGGTTACTAGTGACCACTTACTTGAGAAATTTAGCTTTGTTAGAAGAAGCAAGGTGTTAAGTGAAGTTGATAATTTTTCCTTTTTTTCATTTAAATGTATAAATGGATAAAGAGGTAAAGGAGATAGTAAAGAAGCCAAGATGGGGGCTGGGGTGTGGAATCCCCTATTGCTTATAGGATAAAATACACACTCCTTAACCTGCCCCTTGAGGATTTCTATAATCAGAATTCATTTCAGAAACCTACTTTTTTACTACTTTAATTTATGTTATTCTCCTTAATGTGCTTTACATTCCAGTTGAAAGCTACTTTGTATTGTAATTAGTCAGTGGTTGTTCATTAAGCACTTATTCCGTGCCAGGCATAGTGCTAAGCTCTTGGGAATACCAAGAAAGACAAAACACAGTCTCTCCCTATAAGGAGCTTCCTGTCTAATGGAGGAAGCAACAGGCAAACAACTATGTAAAAACAAGTTAGGTACCAGATAAATTAGAAATAATCAACAGAGGGAAGAATATAGAATTAAGAGAATCAAGCAGGAAAACCCAAGGCAGAGATAAGGAATGAAAGTATACCAGGTGTAAAGAACAGCTAGTGAAAATGCATAGAATTCTGCTTAACTCTCCTTGTTCCCTCCAGACCCAAATATCCTTGAGCACAAGCAGTATTGCATCATTTTTCATATTTGTATTTCCAGTATATGGCACAGAGTAACCATAAATGTTTGTTGAATAAAATGTTAGAAAGGAAAGAATCGAGTATGCAAAGCCCAGATTTCTCATCATACAGGAAAGGAAAGGATATAGAGCTAGAATAAATGCTTATTTAATTAAATGGATGAATGGTTTTCACTATAGAAAAGGATGAAAGGATAGTTGTGTGAGCAAGGTTATGTTTAGAAGGTGCCCAGGAAAGGAGGATGCTCGTGTCAAATGGCCTTGTCTCAGTAAACTATGATGTAAGATTATCAGCAATTAGATGTTATAAGAGCAACTACCAAAGGCTATTCCATTTCTTTTTATTTAAGGATGCAAATGAAGATCCTGGAGAAGATGTGGCTCTCCTTTCAGTCAGTTTTGAGGACACAGAAGCTACTCAAGTGTTCCCAAAATTATACCTGTCACCACGCATTGAACAGTAAGTATCATTTGTCTGTTAATGCCTTCTTACTGTTATTCTGAAGATAGTATTATTGAAGTCTTTTTTACTTGTATTGTTTTAGATGAACCATTTTAATTGCACTTTCTTTGTAATTGATGCTTATTTACTTGAAAATGAAGTGTATTGGGAGTTTGGAGTAGAAAAAAAGAGTTCAAAGTTGTAGTGATAGTTTGGTGAGTATTATGGATAATTTGAGACCAGGAATAGTGCCTTTAGTTGAATAGTTTGAGACCAGCATAGTGCCTTTTTAGAAAAGGATTTGTGGAATGCAAAAATTATAGTAGCAGCTCAGCATTATGCTGGGCACAGTAGATAGAGTTCTGGGCCTGGAGTCAGGAAGACTTTTCTTCCTGAATTCAGATCCAGCATCAGACACTGGTTATGGACCATGGAAAAGTCATTTAACTCTGCCTCTGTTAAGCTCCCCTGTAGGCTCTCTTTTCTCCCTATATCATCTCTTACTTGTGTGTTGTTGTTGTTGTTATAGTCATTTTTCAGTTACTCTTTGTGACCCCATTTGGGCTTTTCTTGGCAAGAATAATGGATTGGTTTGCCATTTCCTTCTCCAAATCGTTTTACTGATGAGGAAACTGAGGCAAATAGGGTGAAGTGACTTATCTAGGGTCACACAGTCAGTACGTGTCTGAGGTTAGGTTTGAACTCAGGAAGATGAGTCTGGCATTCTATCTGTTGCATCAACTAACTGCCTTTTACTTGCCCTCATACTCCTTATGACCCTGGCTGCCTACTTCTTGACCCTCTCCATCTTATCAGTCATTTGCCTAATATATATAATATTCAGAATTAAATACAGTACATTTTCTTTCTTTTCTATTTGACATCTTTCTTTTTCTTTTCTTTTTTATTTATTTTATTACATTTTAAAAGTTTTTTAACATTTGAGTTTTTTTTTAAAGTTTTGATTTCCAAATTCTCTCCCTCTCCCCCTTCCTGACTCAGTAAGCAATCAGATATAGGTTATACGTAGGCAGTTATGTAAAACATTTCCATCTTATTCATTTTGTCCAAGAAGAATCAAAATTAAGGTAAAAAACAGCATGCTTTAGTCTGTATTCAGACAATGTCAGTTGTTTTTCAAGAGATGGATAACATGCTTCACCCTGAGTCCTTTGGGATTTTCTTGGATAATAGTATCACTGAAAATAGCTAAATCATTCACTTTTCTTCATTGTACAGCATTGCTGTTACTATTATATAACATTCTTCTAGTACTTCTCACTCTACTTTGAATCAGTTCATGTCTTTCCTGTTTGCCATTTATTATAGCTTCTATATTTTCCATCACAACCATATACCCCAACTTATTCATCCATTTCTCAATTGATGTGTATCCCCTTAATTTCCAATTCTTAGCTACCACAAAAAGAGCTGCTTTAAATATTTTTGTAAATAGTTCCTTTTCCCTTTTTTTGGATCTCTTTGGGATATAGACCTAGCAGTCCTAGCAGGGGTATTGTTGGATCAGTGGGTATACACAGTATTCTAACTTTGGGCATAGTTCCAGATTGCTCTCCAAAGTGGTTGGATCAGTTCACAACTCCACCAACACTGCATTAAATGTCCCAGTTTTCCCATATCCCCTCCAACATTTATAATTTTCCTTTTTTGTTATTTTAGCCAGTCTCTTAGGTGTTGGGTGGTACCTCAGAGTTGCTTTAATTTGCAGTTCTCTCCATTTTTTTTCTGATGAGAGCAAAGTTAATTCAGCAAAACTATGACTAGAGAGAGTGCCTCTCTTAATGCAGTCTAAGATTGCATTAAGTTTTTTTACTTCCATATTTCAGTGTTAATTCATATTAAGATTATACTTCACAAAAATGCCCTGACTTTTTAGACAAGCTATAATCTCACAATGCTTCCTCTAGCTTGTATTTGTGAAGTAAATTTTTTGAAGCTAATTGTAAGATTTTATATTTATTCTTGTTGGATATAATCTTATTAGATTCAGCCCAATGTTCTAGCCTTTTGAGATCTTTTTGGACCTTGATTATATCATCCAACACAGTCTTTTTTCCCTTCCCTATGTCATATGCATATTTCACAACAATCTGTGCCTTTAAGTCATTGATAAAAAATGTTAGTAGTACAAGACCAAAGGCAGATTCTTGAAGCACTCCTCTTGAGAATTTATTTTACTTTGACACATTAATGGTCATTCTTTGGTTTAGCAGTTCAGAAATTTAGAAATATACCTAAATATACTACTGCCTTACCTGTGTCTCACCATTTTAATCATGAGAATAAAATTAAATACTTTATCAGATATTTTGCTGAAATCTAGACAAATGAGCTACTGTTTTTCGTTCTATGTTTTTTGAACCCTGTTCAGAAAAAGAAATGAGATTTGTCTGGCATGGCTTGTTTTTGATGAAGTTATGGTGGGTTTTATCACTACTTCCCTTTTTCAATTTTCATAAGGTAACTCTCTAATAATACCTTCTTACCTGTATGTACAAAAATATTTATAGCAGTTCTGTATGTGGTGGCAAAGAATTGGAAATCAAGGGGATGCCCATCAATTGGGGAATGGCTAAACAAGTTGTGGTACATGAATGTAATGGAATATTGTTGTGCTATAAGAAATGAGGAGTGGGGGTGGCTAGGTGGCACAGTGAATAGAGTACCAACCCTGGAGTCAGGAGGACCTGAGTTCAAATCCGGCCTCAGACACTTACCACAAAAACTAGCCGTGTGACCTTGGGCAAGTCACTTAACCCCCAACTGCCCTCCAAAAAGCAAAAAAAAAAAAAAAAAGAAATGAGGAGTGACGGACTTCATAGTAACTTGGAGAGACTTATATAAACTAATGCTGAGTGAGGAGAGCAGAACCAGGAGAACTTTGTACACAATTACAGACACAGTGTATGTGTG
>JAQQSW010015054.1:0-11971 GCA_028646575.1 Pseudocheirus occidentalis | reverse complement strand
TCTTACAGTGGGATCAATGTTCTGGGCTGGGGGGTGGGGACAAAAAGGGGAGAAAATTTGTAACTCAAAACCTTGTGGAAATGAATGATGTAACCAAGAAAATAAATTAAAATTAAAAAAAAAGGAATGCACTCTGATTTCCATTATGTATAACCACTGTGTCAGAGAGATCCATGGAACAAAGGCAAGGATTAATTTGGGGCAGTGTCAGACTTCTTGGTTTCTGCACCTACCTAGGAAACTAGGTTTTTTAAAACTAGCTATTCAGTATAATGGCACAAAATCCATATTTGCATGGATGTTGGCTATAGTATACTAAAAGAGAGCTTATTAAAAAAGAAGAACCATCAAAGAAGATTGTATGGTATTTAAATAGCATGTTTAATGTCTTCAAAATGCTTTCCATTGTTAATATTTCTCTTATGATATTAAGAAAGCATTTTAAAATTATCCTATTCTGAATCCTATGTACTAATCTGAAAGACAAACTTTATCAGTCTATCTTTATCTATCAATTACATACTATAATCTTTCCACACCATTCTTATCAAAGGCCCAAACAGTTTTTAACCCCCTCCCAGATCTCTCCCTTCTGATCATCTCTAGGAAAGCTTCCTTCATGAAGTAAATAGTGTGGTGACTGGACAAGAGCAAGAGACCCATGACTGATCCACCTTGGAGCAATAGCCTCTTTTCCAATGCCTTGACCTGATTAGGGGGTCAAACTAAGAGAAAGAAGTAGCTTCAATCAAAATAAAATTTGATTGCATCAGTTAATGGAAGTGTCTCTTTAGTTCACTTTAGACCAGCTGGAAAGGAGAATCTTACTTTTTCTTTTTTTTTAAAGACTCTATCTCCCCTTAACTAGAATTGAAAGGCTTCTGACAGTTCAATGTCACTCCTGACCAGTGAGGAAGCTTTGACTTTAGATGGTTCACCTCTCTTAGGTAATCTGGTGTTGTCTTCCTCCACTTCTGGAGGCTCATCTTATTAATGGCAAACTAGTGCAGAAACTCAATCAGCAAAGCACACATATTTCAAAATTACCAAACTCCAGAGATCCACCAGCCTCATCTTCCTTGGCAGCTGGGATTATAGGCATACACCACCATGACAGGCTGTAAAGGAGAATTCTGAAATGGTCAGAGAGGGATTTAATGGGGATAGGAAACTGATTCTCCAAAGGTGTGCAAACAGTTAAGGTATTATTATTCTGTTGGATGAAGCAAAACTTTAACTAAACTTCACCCTGAGTTCTAGAACTATATTTTATCTCATTGTGAAATTTTGTTTATTATTTGAAAATATCAACAATTGAAGATTGAAAATGACTTGTGAGAGAAACTTTTAAAAGTTATGGAATAACAACTTATATTTGGTTCTTTCTCTCTCAGCAGATATTTTTATTTTAAAAATTAGTTTTATTTCATTAAATATTTCCCAATTACATATAAAACATTTAAAACAATATTTTCTTAAATTTTGAACTCCAAATTATCTCCTACCTTCCCCCTCCTTAATAAAGCAAGCAATTTGATATGTATAGTCATCTACAACATATTGCCATGTTAGCCATGTTGCAAAAGAAAACACAAAACAGCAACAAAGATAAAGTTTTTTAAAAGTATGAGCCAATATGCATTCAGAGTTCATCAGTTATCTCTCTGGATGTGGATACATTTTCCAACATGGGTCTTTTGGAATTGTCTTGGATCATTTTCTTGATCACAGTTGCTAAGTCTTTCACAGTTGATCATCCTTACAATATGATTCTTACTGTGTACAATGTTCTCCTGGTTCTGTTTACTTCACTTGGCGTGAGTTCATGTAAGTCTTCCCAGGTTTTTCTGAAACCATCTTACTCATCATTCCTTATAGCATAATAGTGTTCTATCACAATCACATACCACAACTTGTCTAGCCATTCTCCAATTGACGGGCATCACCTCCATTTCAAATTCTTTGCCACTACAAGAAGAGTTGTTATAATAAATACTTTTGTACATATAAGTTTTTTTTTTACCCTTTTCTTTGATCTCCCTAGTAATGGTCAAAGGGTATGCGCCATTTTATAGCCCTTGAGCAAAGTTCCAAATTGTTCTTCAGAATTGTTGGTCTGGCATATTAGTGTTCCAAGTTTTTTCCACATCCAGTATTTGTCATTTTTCTTTTCTGTCATGTTAGTCAATTTGATAGGGGTAAGGTGATATCTCAGTTATTTTAATTTTCATTTCTTTAATCAGTAGTGAGTTATAGCATTTTTAATATGCCTATGGATAGCTTTGATTTCTTCTTTTGAAAACTACCCATTCATATCCTTAGACCATTTATCAACTGGAGAAAAGCTCCTATTAAAAAAAAAAACTTGGTTTAGTTCCCTATATGTTTGAGAAATGAGACCTTTGTTAGAAAGACTTGCTGTAAAATTTTCCCAGTTTCCTATTTTGCTTCTTATTTTGTCTGCATTCATTTTGTTTGTATAAAAGCTTTTTAATTTCATGTCATCAAAATTATCTATTTTACTTCTCATAATCCCCTCTATCTTTTGTTTGATCATAAACTCTTTCCTTATCCATAGATCTGACAGCTATACTTTTCCATGCTCCACTAACTCAATTATATCACTTTTTATGTCTAAATCATTTATCTATTTTGACCTTATCTTGGCATACAATGTGAGATGTCGTATTCTGCCTAGTTTCTGCCAACCTGCTTTCCAGTTTTCCCAGTAATTTTTGTCAAATGTTGAGTTCTTACCCCAAAAGCCTGGATTTTTCAGTTTATCAAACACTAGATTACTATGATCTTTTACTACTCTGTATTGTGTGCCTAATCTGTTCCACCGATGCACCATTTTATTTCTTAGTCAGTGCCAGATTGTTTTCATGATTACTGCTTTGTAATATAATATGAAATCTGGAACTGCTTGGCCGTTTTCCTTAACATAGTAGAAACGTTTAGATTAGAATAATCTAAATTAATAAAATTGTTTCTGGCGGGCTTATGCCTAAACTACAGTGTACGGAATTTTCTTCCATGCCATATGTTATTCCATTTGAGCCTAACAAAAATCCTATGAGGTAGGTTATTATAAGTGTTATTAGCCCCAATTTATAGATCTCTGGATCCAAAGGTAGCATTTTCTACTATATGTAAGAACTCAACTCTTCTCCTTTTCTTCCTCCTCCTTCTCCTCAGTTTCCTCCTTCTCTCTTGCCCCTCTGGGCATCCTAACACTAGTCAGGGGGTAAACATAAGGGCTTCCATCCCTGGCCTAGCCTGGAGATACTTTTCCCCTAACTGCAATTCAATCAGGAGGAAAATCCTTAGTGTCACCTCTCAAGGGGACACGCTGTCCATCTTTTAAATGCTTCTTTCTCCAGATCTCAATACACAAAAGACATAGTATAGGCTATTCTACATTGGGCAGAGTGTCTCCACCCAAAAGACCCCAAAGTCCTTCCTTCTTCTGATGTTAGAAAGGAACATCTCATGCCTCCAGTGGGTCTAAGAGCTAACAAAACATTTTAACAATTTTCTATTTTCCATTCTTTAAATACTTAGGTCCTCTGATAGCTTGTGGTGGCATAGAAGTAGGCTCTCAAAAGTTATGCCAGCCCAAACTCTGGGAGGTTATGAAGATGTAGAGTGTGAGGGTTGGCAACAGACTGGATACCTGTCATTCAAAGATATATATATAAATAAAACTAGAACATCTACTGATCACTTACTAAACATTAGACGCTATGCTAAGTTTAAGAGTGTAAGCAAGCAAAATAATCTCTGTTCTCAAGGAGTTTATATTCTAATGGGAAAAGATAACACATAAAGGAGAGAAGTAGGAGGCAGGGGACCATATCCACAGTGGCACAGTGTAAAAATGGCAGTGAAATCACAGGTCCAGTCCCTATCCCTCATCCCCAGTACCCCGGATAATCCTTGGCACATAGTAGTTCCCTAATAAATAAATGCTTGTTGAATTGAACAGAATTGGATTGTATTGATGTGAATGGTTTCTAGAGAGAAAACAGTGACATTTTGGAATGAAAGTTACAAATTACAAGGCAAGGTGGAAAGAACACTGGTTAGGAAGTCTGAAGACTTTGTACCTACTTAGCTAAGTTCAGAGGGGCATCACTAAGTTGGCTTCAGGGGGATGCATTTTTTCACCCCAGTAAAAACTCTAAGACCATTTGCCAAACTCTAGAGAGGTTTTGATCTGCCTTGGTGGAGAAGGGGCCCATATCCTTCAAGTATAGAATGTTGAACTAATCTCTCAAGTAGGATTACGGAGAGAGGGCTCTGAACTTTACCGCCCCCCCGCCATTACACTGTTCAAATTTCTAGATGAGATTGTGTCTTAAACAGTGGAGAAGGCATGATGTTTTCCCCAACCCCTGTCACCCTACCAAATCAGCTTTGAGGGGAAGGAAGGTAGGAGAAGAAAGATCCTACTACAGGCTCTATATGCATTATACTTTGTTACTTTTCTGCTGAATTAAAGATATGTCTGTTTTTAAAAATATACTTAGTCCTAAGAGTCACTTCCCTTCTATCAATTTTCCTGTCCAATTTCACCCCCTTTTTCTGTAAGTCTCCTCATTTAATTTCCTGTGAGTGTATACCCTTGTTAAAGCAATCATTATCACCTATAGGCTTCTCTGACTGCTAACAGGTTTTGGGATGTGGACATGATTTAGCATAATACTCCAGGACTGACAGTCCCTCCTAAACACAAGGAAGAGTAGAGAGTTCTCTTGAAAATATGCTTAGTTCAAAGGAAACCCTGTTTGCCCCTCTCCTAAGAAATGTTAAATGTGTAAAGAAGAATGCAGACTCTAGGCAGAACCCAAATTAGCCAGTATAAATGTGCCCAACAAAATAATGATAAATAAATGTTTGTGGAATGCAAGTAAAAATTAGTTTCCGTCAGTAAAGTACTTTGGGGTTCACAAAATTCTTCAAACATTATACTACAATCAACCCTTTTAACCGATCAGCTAGCTCCAAGAATGACAGGAGTGCTTCTATCATCCCATTTTGTACTTGTGAAAAGTGAGGCTTTGAAGGAATTAAGTCATTTATTTGCTCAGTGTTAAACAGGTGCTTAATGGTCGGGGTGGGACACTGACTCAGGTCTTCTAACTAGAATTCTAGCCAGAGAAGAGGAGAAATGTAGTTAGAAGAGAAGGCAGAGGAGTGGGATGAAAATGCAAGAATAGGAACAAAGAGGAAAAGGAAGGCCTTTCATTCACTCCCAGATCAAGGATTCAACAACCAAGATATTCACTTTATTATATGGTTTTTCCATTTCTCCTGGATGTCGTGCAGGACTAGAGTTTCCTGCCCTCAGTGACTGATGGAGGTTGGGTCGTTAGAACAAATTCTGAAACCCAAATGTTGCTGGCAGAGGTTGGGGTTGGGAGGAGGAAGCTGAGAGAGAAGGGGATCAGATGGCTGGTTTCCAGGGGCACAGTTTGTCCTCAACCAGTAAATGGGTATTGGGTAGACAGCCCAAATTTGTGCCTCAGACAGACTCGTACAACCTAGAACATTCCGAGACATCTGGTCTGGGAAGTAATACAGCTGCCTTTCAATTATACAGTCACCTCTCAATTATCCACACAGATAACCCATAAACCCAGTGCATCTGGCTGTGGTATGCATTATGGGATTTTTCCAGTAGTGGATTTCCCTGGGCTGATGTGAAAACACTTTGCATTTGCTGAATATAGGCTAGGGGTACAGAGAGGTAGAAGAGGACTGAGCCCTGGTCATGGTACAAGGTATATAAACCATGGACTGGGAAAGGACTCTGACTCTGCACAGATATCATTGGTAAACACTCCACATTTGAATCCTATAAGAGACTAGTAGATTGGGAAGTAATTAATGTTTCCCAGCAGTCTGGAGCAGCACCCATTCAGGGGGACACACAAATGAAAATCTGATATTGTAGCCTGAGGCCCACACAAGAGGAAATCATTCCCCATCCTCTGTCCTCAGATGCCCTCGCATTTAAATGCTCAGACATTCTTTAACAGGAATGTTGCTGGCTCATCTACCCCATTTTTTAAACTTCTAATGATACTTGGTTTGTCTGCTCAGCAGAAGCAGGAGTGGGCGTGCCGACAGGCATGTGTGTGTGGGTGTGTGTGAGCTGTGCTCCAAGGGACATGTTATGAATGAGTTATGAAGTGTACTGTACATAACCCAATTCAGGAGTAAAATGGGAGCTCCCAGAAGTCTGGGTCTCTCCAACCCCTACCCCACATGCTTATCTTAAGCAGAGCTGCCAACTAGCTGGGAGTGGACTAACTCAGCTTGCATTTTATCACAGAAGCTGGTTGTTTCTTAATGATAGAGCGCGATGCAATTTAGTCCCTTTTGGATGCTTGTTTTCTGAAAGGGCTGTGGAAGTTACTCAAATCCCAAGTCCCAGTAAAGAAGCAATCTGCAAGGGAAGTTCCTGCCCCTCTCCCCACATTCTGCACAGACACTTAAATTAATCTTTCCCAAATAGGGCTTTAATCAATTCAATTAAACAAATACTCATTGAGTACTTTGTCCTCCACTAAAGCCCTTCTCTGGTTCCTTATAGAAGTGATCCTGGGTTCCAGAAGGCTGGGTCAGCTGGGGTACAACTGTGGTTAGTGCTCTCTCCCTGTTCTTACTCTCCTTGAATTATACTGTATTTACTTCTGTTACTGCATCATTTTATCTCAAAGTAGAATGCAAGCTCCTTGAGGGCAGGGACTACTTTTCTTTTTCATTTATTCATTCCTTCAGATATTGGGCCCTTCATTCAACAAATATCTATTGAGCAACTGCTATGAATCAGGTACTGTGCTATTCACTAGGAATAAAAAGACAAAAATTCGGAGACTCCTTCCCTGTTCCCAAGGTGCTGATATTCTTTGGGGAGAAATAACATGTATAGATATAAGAAAATACAAAAGAAATGAAAAGCAAATGCAAAGTTAGTTCTGTGAGGAGGGCATCAGCACTATGGTGGAGGAATTAAGCAAAATCTCTGGAGTAATAGGTGACACTTGAGCCCAGCTTTGGAGGAAGCTTGTTGGTCAAAGAAGAGGTGTCTAGGTGTCAAGGGAGCACATTCCAGGCATAAAGGACATCCTGTGCAAACACCCAGATGGGAGATAAAAGGTTGTGGATGAACAGATGGACGGATGGATGGATGGATGGATGGATGGATGGATGGATAGATGGATGGGTGAATGAATAAATGAATGAATGAATGAATGAATGAATGAATGAATGAATGAATGTTCAGAAAAGTCCTGTGCTGGGTGCTAGGGATAAAAATACAAGGGAGATAGTCCTTGCTATCAAGTATTACCTCACATTCTATCAAAGGGAAACAGCACACATTGGGGAATAGTGACCTTGGCTAAGAGTTTGGGTCCGGAAAGTCACAGGGATGCCCAGAGGACCAATAGGTGGTGATTGTCATACTCTTTCCCTATGATCCCAAGTGTCCACTCCAAAAATCTTGTCATCTACCCTGCTACTTTCCCAGCCTTGGCTCATATTTTCTCATCTGAAACAGCATCCTTTGGACTAGATCGGGGTGGGGAACCTTCAGCCTCATGGCCACATGTGGCTCTCTAGGTCCTCAAGTGCAGCCTTTCAACTGAATCTAAACTTCACAGTTGAGGACCTAGACGGCTCTGTGTGGTCATGAGGCTGAAAGTTCCCTACTCCTCAGATTAGATCTTAAGAGATAATACCCCACCTCTTCCCTCTCTGGGGTCTCTAATCTGCCCAATTATAGAACACCAACACTGGTGCTGAGTGATGAGTGAGGAAATCCCATGTTTTATTCTGCCTCACAAGCTAACTACTGTATGATATTGAGAAAACCATTTAACTTCTCTCAGCCTGTTACCTCATTTGTAAAATGGAGTAATAATAGCACCATGTGCTATTAACATATATATCACATAATATTAGGCTATTATGTTCATAAGATAAAGAGATATATAAATATTAGTTGTTACTCTTGATGCATCTTGCCTTCTATTCTGCTAGGGAACAACAAATGGGTGAGTTTGGTTGGAATGTAGAGTATGTAAAGGGAAATAGCTAAAAAAAAATTTTGTATTCCTATCAGGGAGCACAATGCTTTGTGCACAGTAGGTGCTTAATAAAATGTTTATTGAATAAATGAACGAGGCATGGTAGGTTTTACCAAATTGGAAAGAGTTTGAGTGTGGACCTAGTGGCAGTATTTCTATCTGTTGTTTGAAGACCAGCCTAGCTAAATTTGAGAAGCTTATTAACAGATTGGTCACAGGGTGACAAATTGTTTAGTCCTAGAAACTCTCAAAGACCATGTGACAAATTATAGAGGAATCATAATGTGCATTGATGATTAAAGAACCCACAGAATGATATTAAAGATTGTTAAAGTATGAAAGTCTCATGTATACAAGCTATCTTTTCATTGTATTCTTCTCTCGAGCTAAAAAACAAAACCAAACCAACTTTCATTGGTTCACCATTACCCTAAGGATAAAGTCCAAACTCTTAATTCAGTCATATAAAGCCTTTCAAAGTCTGGTTGCTACCTACTTCTACAGTCATATTTTCCTTTGCTCCCATTTGTAAATGAAGAGTACTGTATTTGATATCAGAGGATCTGGGTCCAAATCCTAGCTCTGTCACTTACTATCCATGTAACTTTAGGCAAGCCACTCTACTGGCCTCAGTTAACTCATATAGCTAGATGAGAGAAAGGCTTGGATCTGTTCCTTCCCTGCCCCATCACTCACCTCCCCCAACCCCAATAACATATAGCTGTGACTGCCTTGTCTCCCCATCCAGCTGCCACGTGGCTACAAATGCATGGTGTCATTGTTTCTTTTGTCTATTGTTTACTCTTTTCTGATTTTAGGTGAGTATTGGAGATAGATCAGACCAAATAGATCAGATCCTTTTAGGTTTGAAGTACCATCACAAATCCATTCATCAACTGCAACCAATAGTGGCAATAATAGCAACAATGTGAGTCCGCTGATGATCCAGCCCTGAGGAGCAACCACTTTGACCCATTCTAACGATGAACCGATCCACCATCAGAGGCAACATATCTTGGAGCAAGAGAATGACCCATTAATGCAAAGGGCCAGCCCAGCTGAGTGAGGAAACAATGTTTTCTGTTAGTTGTGCTCTACTCTGAAATGAACTAGATGGGAACTTGAAGAAATAATTTTTAAAAAGGAATTTCCTGGATTCTTTCCCTTTCTCTTTTTTTCTCTTTCCTTCAATGAAAAGAATGATATTCTGGACCAACCATTTTAAGCTGGAGCCCACTGTCACTAAAGACCGAGATGTGTGGAGGAGAGAATGTGCTCCAGGTTTGGAATGTAGTTTTACTCACATTCTTACTGTACCTTTTCAGTAAAATCTCTTGTAAAAGCCAATTTATATTCATTGGCTTGTTGATTTGGAGGAGATGCTGCTTAATCAAATGACAATGGAGAAACACGTGGGGACTCATGAATAATAGCGTCAGATACTCCAAACTCCTCCAGATTACCACTTAGACTCCTGAGGTGAATAGATCCAGCCACCCTCTGGTGAGTGGACCTGCCAGTGGAAGCCCCAGAACCTACTCTATATTTTGATAGTTCTGAATTTCACAAACACTAACAAACTTGGATATCGCCACATCCAAAGAACACAAAAATAGGTTTGCATGAGAAACTACAAATCTCCACTGTGTCTGGCTTGTTCCTCTTGTTTAAATATTTAATAAATTCAGCATGTTTATTTCAAAGATGCCCTGGTTGTCTGGGTCTCTGTCAGAACTCCATTCTGTTTTCTTCTGAAAATTCTTTTAAGTTGTTCATTGATGCTCTCTCCCCATGCTTGTAATAAACAAGCATATTAAAACAAAACAAATGCATGCATTGTATAATGTCTGAAACTATATGTTGCATGGTTGATCTCCAGTCTATCTCCTCTGTCACGATGTGAGAAGCTTGCTTCTTCATCAGTCTTCCAGAGTCGTAGTTGGTCATTACATAAGTTAGAGCTCTCAAGTCTTTCAAAGTTATTTTTCTTTACAGTATTGTGGTCATGGCATAAATTGATCTCCTGATTTAGCTTACTTCACCACATCAATGGGCATAAACCTCTCCTAGTGTCTCTGAGTCTTCTGTTGTTTCTTATGGCACAGTGATACTTCATCATATTCATATGTGATAATTTTTCAATCATTTCCTCTTTGATGGGCACCCACATTTCCCCTCAGTTTTTTTTTTTGCTAAACTCAAAACTACTTCTATGGATATTTTTTGCACACCTGGATTCTTTCCCTTTCTCTTTTTTTCTCTTTAGGCACATGCCTATAAGTGGTATCTCTGGGACAAAAGATATATACCTAGTTTGGTGACTATTTAGGTATAGTTTCAAATTGAATGTAAATTGAGAATGGCTAGATCAATTCATATTTTCACCAGTTAGTGTGTTTGTTCTTTCACAACCCTTCCAACAATTGTAATTTTTCTTTTTTTGGTTATCTTTGTCAGTCTGACAGGTATGAGGTAGAACCCTGGAGTTGCTTTAATGTACATTTTCCTTCTTATAAGTGACCTGGAACATTTTAAAATATGGTTGTTGATGGGTAGTGGGTTTTTTCTCTTTTTGAGAGCTGCCTGTTCATATCCTGGGACCATTTCCCACCTTCTATGATACAAAACTATCATGAGCATTTGATAAGATAATGAATGTAAAAGTGCTTTGGAAAGTTAAAGAAAATGTCATAGGGCCAGAGAAAAAAAGCTTTGAGATCATCTAATAAAACAGATGAGGAAACCAGAGAGTTGGAACAACTTGTTCAAGGTCACACAGAACTGGGATTTGAACTTGTCGTCTGATTCTGAATATAGAGCTCCTTACACTACACTGTATTGATTTTCTTAATAATTCAGTTTTCTTAAAGGTATTGTAATCTTTAAACCATGTTTACTGAGAATTTCTATGTGTCTGGCTCTGTGTTGGTCTCTGTTGTGGGGAAGACAAAGAAAGAAAGAGACACTATTCCTACCCTCCAGGAGTGGACAGTTTAGTCAGCTAGATGGCATTCACACACATGAAATGGTACCCACACCCTTCAATCTATGAGCAAAAGTTTAGTTACAGAGCTCAAGAACTTCGAACTCTTGAAAAAGGAGATCCAAGTAGACTGAGTGGGCCAAGGAAGTTTCATAAAGGAGGTGGGGCTTATTTAGGGACTTGAAGGATGGACAGAGACCAACACAGAGGACATTTCAGGCAAGAGGAACCTAGCAAACAAAGGACAGAAATGGATTTCTGAGGTCCCATTTAGAATCACAAAAACACAGAATCTCCCAGATGGAAGGGACCTTGGAAACCATCTGGTCCAATTTGAGGCTGACCAAGAATCGTCTAGAAAACCTCCCTAGCAAAATTGGAATATAGTATGGAAGAAGCTGGGCATAGACCATCACCTAACACCATACACCGAAGTCAAGTCTACATGGGTGCATGAGCTAGTTATAAAGGCTGATACTATAAATAATCTGGGGAAGCAAGGAATAGTTTACCTGTCAGATTTATGGAGTAGGGAAGACTTTATGACCAAAGAAGAGTTGGAGAGTATTATAAAATGCAAAATGGATAATCTTAATTACATTAAATTGAAAAGTTTCTGTACAAACAAAGCCAATGTAACCAAGATTAAGAGGGAAGTCGGAAACTGGGAAAAAATATTTACAACCAGTGTCTCAAATAAAGTAAAATTTATAAGAATACAAGTCACTCCCCAATTGATAAATGGGCAAAGGATATGAACAGGCAATTTTCAGAGGTAGAAATTAAAGATATCTTTAAGCATATGGAAAAATGCTCTAAATCATTATTGATTTGAGAAATGCAAATCAAAAGAACTTTGAGGTACCACATCTCACCAGTCAGATTGGCT
>JAQQSW010015053.1:0-11971 GCA_028646575.1 Pseudocheirus occidentalis | reverse complement strand
GTTTTCCTGGTCCTTCCCCAAATTGAAAGTGACCCCATTCCCCTCTTACAGCATCTAGTAATCAAGGAGGTACATGGAGATGGTGAGTGTAGGGAAAGGGACAGTTATCATCATTCTTATCCAGAAACTAAACATAAAATAATCACTATCTTAATCATGATAATACCTTCAAAGCCTAGACCTTCACCATCCTTAAAAAAACCTCTTTCATTAGTTTAGCATCCCCTCAAGCTCTCTCCCTTTTACCTCTTCTTCTTTGAAAAAAGTCATCTCTGCTCATTGCCTATGCTGCCTCACTCATTCATTTCTTAACTCCTTGCTCCTAACCATCAGGCAGCTGATAGCACCACTTAATTGAAGTCATTCTGTCCAAAGTTATCAAAGATCTTGGCTAAATCTGATGGGTTCAATAACCATCTTATCTGCAGATGGCTCCCAAATCCATATACCTGTGTCCCATATTTCTCCAGAGTTCTAGTTCTAAATTGTTAACAGGCAATGTAACATTTTTAACTGAATATCCCATAGGTACCTCAAACTCACTATGTTAAAAAGAGAAATCAATTCACAGGTTGCCTCAAAAGTCTTCAAGGCATTAACATGGCTATATTTGCTGCTAAAAAAAAAAAATCTGTCCCCTCCACCCCGCCCAAAAACATTGGTAATTCTGATAAGAATATCGCCATGCTTCTAGGCACCATGGTGTACAACCTTGGGGCCTTACAGCCACTCCATTGATTTTTTTAATCAGTTTTCTAGTCTAACTTTTAACCAATTCTACCTCTACAACTTTATTCACATGTCTTCTTCACTCTACTCATTGTATAATTTTCATTCAGGCCACATCACTCTTCCCCTTGGTGACTTACAATGTTTTCCTTATTTGTCTTTCTATTCTCAGTCTTTTTCCTCTCTGTTCTGTCTTCCACACAGCTATCAAAATAAGCTATCTAAAGTATTCAACTATGTCATTTAGCTATGACATTCTCCTTTTGAAGAATTTTCAGGAACTTCTTATTTTCTCTAGGAAGAGACGGGGGAAACAAAATAAAATCCTTTGTTAAGCATTTATTATATGTCAAGCACCCTGCTAGGCTAATTTATAAAAATTATCTCATATGATCCTCACAATGATCCTGTGAGGTAGGTGCTATTATTATATTTATTTTACAATTAAGGAAACTGAGGCAGGCAGAGGGTAAAGTGATTTACCCAAATTCAAACAGCTATTAAGTGTCTGAAGCAAGATTTTAATTCAGGTCTGCTGCATGACTCCAGGCCTAGAACTCCGTTCACTGTGCCACCCACCTGCTCCAGGGAGAAAATACAACAGTTTGGCCTCTATAGTCCATAATAATCTGACTCTATCTTTACAGACTTATTTCTTGCCAATACCCTTGGTGTGCACACTACATTTTAGTTACACAGATCTATTTGCTAGGCAATTAAGGCGGTTTGGTAGATAGAACCCAGAGCCTGGAGCCAGGAAGACCTGAGTTCAAATCTCATTCAGACCCTTACTAGCTGTGTGACTCCCTGGCTAAGTCACTTAACCTCAGTTTCCTCAGCCGTAAGAAGACGGTAACAACAGTACCCATCTTGCAGGGTTTTTTATGAGGATCAACACATATTTATCTCAAATGAGTTAGTATTGATAAAGCATGATGCTAAGAACAGAGTAAACACTTTATAGATGCTTTTTCATTTCCCTTCCCCCATTCCCCAGTCTCGATCTTCCTTTTCTGTGCCATTGTGCAAGCTCTCTCTCACGACTAGTATGTTGTCCCTTTTCTTCTCCATTTCCTAGGATTCTTAGAGATTCCCAGGCCTCAGCTCAGACGCAACCTCTTAGGGTCCTCGGAATTGTCAGTGCTCTCACCCTTCAAATTGTCTTGCATTTACTTACCTGTTTAAAGGTTTATTTCAGTATCTGTTTTAGTAGCATATGAGATCAGAGATTTATTTTGTTTTACCTTTGTATACTTATCCCAGCATAGTACCTTTTATTTGTCTCTCAAGAGAGTAAGACTCTTCAGATCACATGAACTTCAAGGTCTTTGTTGAATTGAACTGTTTGGTACTGTGAACTGAATGGATGTAGTAGCAGATAGAGCACTGGTCTTAGAGCAGGGGTAGGGGACCTGTGGCCTCGAGGCCGAGGCCGCATGTGGCCCCCTAGGTCCTCAAGTGCAACCTTTTAACTGAATCCAAACTTGTTATTCTGTGAAGTTTGGAGTCAATCAAAGGGTTACACTTGAGGACCTAGAGGGCCACATGTGGCCTCGAGTCCACAGGTTAACATGGGTTATTCCAGGGTGACAGGTTCCAAGTCTCAAAGGCCTGGGCGCAACCACCACTTCTACTACTTAACAAGTTATGTGACTATGAGCTAGTCATTCAGATTCTCTGGTCCTCAGCTTCCCTTTGTGGAAAATTATAGTCTCTGTAGTTCCTTCCATATCTAACATTCTGTGAGTTTATGGAAGACTTTCCCATCCCTTATTATATCCTTTGAGTCTTACAACAGTCATATAAGATTGACAAACCAGGCAGATCTTGTAATCCCCATTTCAAAAAATGAAGAAAATATGACTCAGAAAAGTTGTAGCTTGCCCCAAAACACAAGGCTAGTAAGTGGTGGGGCCCAGACCAGAACACAGGTAGTCTGAGTCCCAATTAATTACTGCCCCTCCCCCCTTCTAACAGACTGGTTCTCATTTTGGCTATCATCTATTAGGGGAAAAGAGCCTTCTCACACAATAATTCCTAGTTCTCATGTCCCTGTAATTCCTAGAGGTAATGTGGCCCAATTAGAACACATCATTTAACAGTCTAATCCTAGCTCTGCCGTATAATGTATATATTTGATACTGGAAAATTCATTTAACTTTTCTTGACCTCAGCTTTTCACGTGACAAATGGAAATACTAGTAACTGGAGTTATAGAATTTTAGACTAGGAGGGACCTTAGAGGTAATCTAATTCACCGCATTCCCAACCTTCCTTAGGAGAAGAAAATGAGGTCCAGAGAGGTTAACAGAGATACCCATGCCCAGGAAACTGGTTAGCAGCAGCCTGAATTATGTATCAGGTCTTCTGACCCTCATTTGAATGTGCTTACTTACAGGAATAATGAGAGAATCAAAAGAGAAACCATATATATATATATACATATACACACACACATATATATGAAAACACTTTGAAACGTTAAAGGCACAATGAAAATATCTAACATTAATATTATATTTAAATTGCACTCCAAGAATCTTTCCCTGGGCACATCGAAGTACATCTAGGTGCCATCTCAGAACTGTGATTGCTGAATATTCAGCCTCCTTTGAAATCTGCTCCACCTATCCTAGACCTGGTCCCAGCCAGCCTCCCTTAAGATGCCAGCTTACTATATGACAGGCTCACTATGCCAGCAGCCAGCTGCATTTGGGCCCCAGGACACCAGACATCATCCTGTCTGGCAGGCTGTACTCAACCACTAATCTCCTGTCCTTTGGGACAGAGAAACAGCGGCAGTCCATTTCCACCCCTGCTTCCTCTTTCCTCCCTCCCCATACTCAGTCCATATACAACCTGGCTAGCTTCCTCCACAGGACAGGAGCTTCTTAGAGGCAGGTGGAAAGGACTGGAGAGTGAAGGGACAGAAAGAGAAAAGAAAGGTTGAGACCTAAGGCAGAGATAGAGGTCTGGGGGGAATACCTGAGAAGAGGATTGTCACTTAGGAGCTGCAGTCAAATACTAGAATCCAAGTTAGTGCCAAAACAATGCTGAAGGAAATGCTAATGTCTTTACCTTGGGTAAATTAGGCAGGAAGCCAACAATGGTGAAATTCTATTGGGGGGAGTGGGGAGGAAGGAGGAAGTATGGAAAAGGCAAACTGGACCTATGGTTTCATCAGTGATAACTCGGTCCACCAACTCCGATTGCCAGCTTCTTGGTAATTTATGTCCCTAGAGAGCTGCCTAGGTGCACTGAGGTGATTTGCTGGTGTGTCAGAGACAGGACTTGAACCCAAGCCATCCTGACTCTGAAGCTGATTTTCTATCCATTATGTTACGCTGCCTCTCACTAAAACAACAAATAAAGTACAAGTGCAAAAGCAAATCTAAGGAATAAGGTGAATGGATGAGAACGTTACAAAATTGGAAGGTTTTCAAGATATTGGTTAAAAGAGAGAGCATGCCTTCCAGGGGGAAATCCTGAGTATGAAGTTGGTATTTAGGAAAACCCCTTCAGCAGTGTGGAGGGCATAGGAGAATATGTGGGAATTGAGAAATGAAGGTCAGAATTGTGGAAAGATTACATGGCAAGGACATAAAAGTCTGGGCTACAGGTTTGGGAAAGGAAATGGGAACTGCAATAAAGTGGTAGAAAAAAAAAACAGCGATTAGTCTAGTTCAAATGGCATCTACTCCATGAAGCCTTAACTGGTTCTCATAGCTGGAAGTGATCTTGTGTTTATCTGTTCTTATAACACAGTTCTCCTACTATAACCTTATATTCCAAAATGTATTAAATTAATCAGTGTAGGGGTATTGCCATTGGTAAGTTGCTGCAGACTATTTATACCCATCAAATGTTTTAGATGATATATAACCCAAATTCATTAAATATTCAGATTGTGTTATCCTTTGCTTTGCAGTCATATAGCATCAACAGAAGAATATTAATGTTAAAATGATGGCCCTTTGTTCTAAGGAGCAGTCTGATACCATTAAAAACCATGCACAATGTCCCAGATGTAATCCAGCATCAAGTCTTTCCACTAAATTTTGGGATCATTGCATTGTTGATCTGCACTTTCTCTCTCTCTCTCTCTCTCTCTCTCTCTCTCTCTCTCTCTCTCTCTCCTCTCTCTCTCTTTCTCTCTTTCTCTTTCTCTCTCTTTTTCTCTCTCTCTCTCTTCCCCTCTCCCTCCCTCCCTTCCTTCCTTTCCCTCTCTTTCTGTCTCTCTAAAATATATACACTTATCAAACAACATCATGGGTTGTCCAGCAAACTGCACATCATAGTTCAGATGCCAAAGTTATCTTTCTCGTTACATTTTAAGAGATCATTGTATGATTTTGATATATACATGCACTGTTATATATTACCAATGAAAATTGTTAAATTGTTTAGGAAAAATAGTGCAAATATAGTCTTGGAGGAATACATTTTTTATCTACTTCTTTTAAATGTAGCTAGTTAGGTCAAACTCTATTGTGTGATTGTGGGTCTCCTTTATAAGAACCTCAATGTTTCAGTTTCTGAAGAAACCAGCAGAGTGTTATCTCCACATATGAACACCACTTACCATCTCTAGGGAATCTTTCTTTGACTTGTACTATGCCCTGGACCTCTTCCATGAGGCTGACAAATACCTTTGGCTAGTATGCAACCTGGCTTTTCACTTCACTTGATATCAATAAGCAGAGGGTTGTCAAACAAACTTATCTCTATTGTATTTAAAGATCACACAATATTCCCTTAAAATGTAAAAACAGAGATGAGGTTATTTGACATCCCTCTGCTTATTGATATCAAGTGAGGCATAAAAATGGGATACATAATAGCCAAAAGGTGCTAACAAATGGTTATAACTAATGGACATGCTCTATTGGAATTCACACAATCTCAAGAGACCCAGAAAAAACCTGTGAAGGATTTCGGAGTGGGAAAGGACAAGAGTATTAAAGGAGGAGAAAGTTTAGATGAGTCATAATTTGTACTCTTCCAGGGAACACCCCCATCAGTGAGATCCACATATCCTCCAAAGCTTAAAACTGCGCCAAGACTTTTGGGGTACCCTGCCTATTTTGTCACTAACTAGATTGAAAGCTATTTGGGAATAAGGGCCATTGCTCCAGGCTTTCCCTTCTTTACCCCCTCCCAAGTCTATCCTTCACTGAGCTGTGAAAATACTTTTCCTAATGGGCAGGTCTGATCATGTCATTGACTTTCTTGAAAAACTTCAGTGGCTCCCTACTGCCTAGTGGATACCATACAAATTTCTTGACCTGCCATGTAAGGTCCTTCACAGTTCGGCTTCCCATGTCCTCTTTCAACCTTACTATATACTATTTCGCTTCAGGCACTCTACATTCCAGACAAATTATACTACTTGCTATATGTTTCTCTTGCCTCTCTGTAGTCACTACTCAGCTACTCCTTCTTGCTTTGAATATATCACCTTCCACTTTTCCATCTGTTGAAATATTCATCCTTCTAGGTCAACCTCAGGGGGCACTTCCGCCATGAAGCTTTGTCTAATTTCTCCAGCTGTAAATGATCTTTATGTCTTCACAGTTTCTTAAAACACTTTTCCTGATCTCACCTTTTTCCTGTACGCATTCTACTTTGTATTATTCTTTTCTATAAACATGTCATAGCCTCATTACTGTATTATAAGGTTCTTGAGCAAAGGGATTCTGTTTTACTTCATTTTTGTAGCCCCAGCATCTACTACAGGGATCAGTTCATAGGAAGCACTTTACAAAATTTTGTTGGATGAATGTTGAATGAATAAAAAGGGATAGAAATCAATCTTAATATGACAGGTGATTGTGGAGATACTTTGGCCTACTGATAGGTCTTTTATCTTTATCTGTCTTGTCTTATTTACTTATTTACTCATCTTAATTTCTTTTGTCACTTTTTCTATTCTTATTTATTTTTGTTCAATTTACTTAGCAGAAGAAGTAATGGAATTTGTTCATTTTGTGTTATTTCAAGTGTCCAGTTGATCTAAAATGTTAAGAGTTTTGCACAAAGGGCAATCCACACCCACACTCCTGCTTGATGCATAGAACAGGACAGGAAAACACTCAGAATAGTGTAGGTGTTTTCTTTGGTTGGTCCTCTTGGGAGTATATACCCACAAACACCTCACTCTCTCTGTCTGGATTTTACATTCTTAAGGGTTGAGTGCAATCACATTTCTAGAAGCCATATGAGTTAAGAGAAAGTATGAGGTAATATGACCTAGTGGATTAAGATAAAGACTTAGTGAAGACAGGGCAATTCTAAAATTCACTTTTATATTTGTTTCTGTATTAGCATTTTGTGCCTCAGTTTCTCCATGTGAAAAATATTATAGGCAGTTAACATTGAGTCAAATTAGCGATAGTATCTGCCTACCAGTTTCTGAGTAGAAATTACATGAGCAATAACTATTTTAGTTAAGACTTATTTGAAAATTTTGAAAAAAACCAAACTGAACAATGATTGGAAGATAAATGTTTTTTTTTAACAGAATAGCAGATGTTCATGCTTAGAATAGACCTTAATGGATATCTAGTCCACTTCATACCCCCCAAAGAATATTGTCTCCAAAAATCTAATGAGAAATCATTGAGACATTGATTGAATGTCTCTAGTGAGAGAAAACCTACCTTTTGAAGAAGCAGACCATTCCACTTTAGGATACATTTCAATGTGAGTAGGTTCTTTTTTCTTATGTCAATATAAAATCCAGTCAAGAGTAGAGGCAGACACCTATAATCCCTGCTTCTATGGAAGGGTGAGACTGGTGGATCATTTGAGTCTAGGAGCTCTGAGATGTGGAAAGTCTAAAGCCATTTTGGTGCCCACACTAAGTATGGAACTAATATGGTGAGTCCTCAAGAAGTCAAGGGCCACCAGGCTGCCTAAAGATGGAAGAACCATAGCCAGTACAAAAAATAGAACAGGTTAAAGCTTCTGTACCAGTCATAAGCAAGGTTGTACCACTGAATAGCTATTGTACTTCCAGCCCATGTGAGGCAGGGAGAACCATTTTTTCCTTTAAATAAGGAAAACAAAACAAAACAAAACCTAAATTTACCTCTTTGCAACTTCCATCCATTATTTCTAACTCTATCTTCAATGCTTAAATAGAATTTTCATTAGTGCTTTCTTTCCAGTGGGAGTCGTTCAGATGTTTGAAGACAGCTGTTCATTGTTCCAATAAATCTTTTCTTCTCTGAGCTAAATATTCTGAGTTCTTTTGACTGATTCTTATATGGCATAACTTCAGATCTCCTCACCATCTTGCTTTCTCTCCTCTGGATGCCTTCCTACATATAGATGTCCTTCTGGGTTTCTAATTTGGCATTCGGAACTAACACAATACTCCAGATGTGAGCTTTTTGTTTGTTTCTTTCCGAGGAAAGATTGAAACAGAACATGCCTCAAAATTTCTGACCAAGGAGATATGAAAAACAATCTTGACACCTGGAAGCATAGGATGGTTTGGAATAACACCATGAAAGTCACTCTCCACTTTTATCTTTATCTCCTTAAATTCAAACTCTTTACCCAAAAGCATTTGTTTGAAGAAATGAAAATACTTGTGACCTAAATCACAGTGACTGTTGCCCTCTATTACTGGTCCCAACTCAGTCTTTCCCAAGTAACTTTAAAAAAATGTAATAATATCCTTGAAATGCATTTCTGCACGTACACAGTCTGTCACTCCAGCCTGCAAAGATGTTAGTGCCACGTGGCATTGAGCTGATGGAAGACTCTAGAATGAGTTGCATGGTTTTCAGATGTTTCAAGAGATATGAGAGGTCCCACATAAAGAAATACTTCCTAAGGTTGGGCAATAGCCCATAAAGTTAGATAAAGAGTCTGTTATCATTTGACTTGATGCCAGTTGCCACGTAGATCTCTGAAGCTATTTAGCAAAACTATGGCTTGGAAGTGAGTTATGGAAGATTCCAACTTAGATGTGTTGGGGGAAATCTCTGTCTTTAGGAAATTGTGTCCACAGCTGCAAGCTTTGTGAGAGGCTATTACTCTCAGAATACTTTATTGAACACACGGTATTATGAAATTCAATCAATCAATATCGAAACAATCCCTACCATTCAGGAAATTGCATTTTATTGGGAGAAACAACACCTATAAACATAAGTAAATACAACATACCTGCAAAGTAAATCCACATAGAATTTGGGAAGGGAGGCACTATCAGCTGATACAGGGAGGAAGTTCAGGAAAGGCTTTATACAGGGAAGTAGAAAGGCACTGTTTAACACTGAATTTAATTTAATGAATTTAATGACAAATAAATTAGTCTTTCTACATGCATAGCATAACAGAAAAATGCATAAGAATTGCAAACCTCTATTTTCATTAGTGTTTTCTTTTAAGTGCAAAAAAAATTCAACCCATCTTGCTCAAAGATGTCCTGTTTATGCTTCTTTTTGGTCATACTCCTATGCATTTTTTAAAAAAGTTATCTTAATGTCTTTTCTTTTCTATTTTCTTTTCCCTTCTCTTCCTATTCCTTTCTCTCCCTTTCCTTTCCTTGTCTCTCCTCTTCTTTTCTCCTCTATCCCTCTCTACTTTATTTCACTGGAAAAAGGAAAACCAAACCTTTCTAAAAGCATGCACAGTCAAAATGGATTTCTACACTGACTTGTGTAAAAATGTACATCTTTATTCTGCATCTTGAGCTTATCACATCTTTGCCAAGAGGTAGATAGCCTTATTCATCATCAGTCTTCTAGAATCATGAATGGTCATTGCATTGATTAGTTTTCATTTCTTTCAAATTTGTTTTTATTTATAATATTGTTGGAATTGTATAATTTGTCCTCCTGGTTCTCCTTACTTCACTCTATACCTGTTCATAAAGGTCTTCTTAGGTTTTTCTAAAATCGACCATTTCACCATTTTGTATGGCATACTAATATTCCATTACGCTTATATAGTATAATCTCTCAATAGATGAACATTCCTTTAAGGAGTTTCTCATTCTTTGCTTCATGAAAAGAGTTGCTATATAGGTTTTTGTGAAAATGTATACTTTTCCTCCTTATTTGATCTCTTTGAAGTTATAGGACTACTACTCTAATCAAAGTGTAAGTAACTTTTAGATTATGTTTTCAAATTGCTTTCCAGAATAATTATCCCAATTCGTGGCTTCCACAACAATTTATCAGTTTGCCTTCCCCATCTCTCTTCCCTCTCACCCCCCACAACTCCTTCAACATCTATTATTTTCCTTTTTTTGTCATCTTGAGGGCAAATTGACCACACCTTCATGCAAATACAAAACATATCATTGTATTGGAGCACAATCTTGTAGAATTCTAGAACACATTAAGCTCTCATTTTACAGATAAAGAGACTGAGGCTCAGAGGAGTAAAGTAACTTACCTGGAGTCATTTACCTAGACAGAGAAAAATCCAGGACTTGAACTCAGTTCTCTTGATTTTATGTCCAATGTTCTTTACACTGGCCTAATGTTTGAGAAGACATCTTGAACTACTGACCTTTTTGTTTACTTTCTCACCTAAACAAAATATTTATAACACTAATTTTCACAAACATCAAGGGCAATAATGATGAAAATATGAGAAGCAAGAAAAGCTTTCATAATCAATATCTGTAAAATATACAATTGACTAAAGGAAAGAACTGATTGAATTGCATTTGCAAAGGTGCATAGGTGAAAAGGTGCAACGACCTCAATCATCTCCCTCAAGTTAAAAAAAAAAAACTTCGTAACACCAATATTCTTTTCCATGCTGCTCTAGCATGCTGTTATGGAATACACTGCTATGGAATCCAAGAAATCAAAATTGTGGGTCATCCAATGGGCAATAGAGAGCTACATAGTGAGTGTAAATAGGTTACCACAACACTGAATCACTACCAAAAATGGCAGCAGGGTTATCTATTATTGGAAAGTCACAGTGGTATAGTAGATGGAAAGCAAGGTTTGGATTCAGGAAAATCTAGTCCTGCATCTGACACATATTATCAGTGTAATCCTGGACAAATCATTTAACCTCTCAACATTCCAAGCAATACTTCAAAACTGTCAGTTTTGGAGAGCTTATTTATCTTTATTTGTAGGAGTCCCATCATCCAGGAGTTCCCTAAATGAATGAAATCACAGGTCCAATCCATATCTATTTCCTGTTACCACAGAGATCTATGATGGGAAAAGGAGTTGGACTGGTTCGTACATCATGGGTCGGCACTCACTTGTGGAAAGTCTGGGTGCTCTCTTATTATCCAGAAGGAGAGCTAGAGGAAGTAACTCAACAGATTGGATGGCCCTTCCTGGTTGAAGAGGTTTGACTGCATTGTGATCTGTATCACTGAAGGAAGTATCCACATCTATAAAATAACAGAAGGGACCTGTACTTGATGGCAACAATCAAAGCCTTTAATAATATTTTCATTCTTTCCCTAATCCCTTTAATTTTCATTTGTTTGAAAACTAAAAAAAATTCCCTGAAATCTTGATTTGGTACAAGTTCTCAGATTCAAAGGAAAATACTTTTTGATCAAAGCCAATGTTTATTAAAGTGAGGGAAAATACAATATCCTATAAAATCAATTTGGGGCTAGCTTCTCTGCCTTAAATCATTTAATCAGCAAGCACTGATTAAATTGGTTTTAGAAGGATTTGGATTCAGTGAATTGTATTTTAGTTCTGGTTCTCCTACACATGTAATCTCAGGCAAGTCACTTAACTTCTGATGGTAACTCTGAGCCATTTTTTTGCCCCATGGCCACACCTATCCTTCCCCCAGTTTTCCTCTGAGTTCTTATTTTGCTCACTATCATGGAATCAACACTAACATTACCTCTGAAAAGGGCATTTCAATGGACTGCCCTATTATTCCGCCATCTTTGTGATTCCCTAACTATAATTCTTTTTCCTGGTATCTATTCCCCTGTAATGTTGTCTCCCCTATTAGAATGAAAGATCAGAGAACAGAGACTATTTGTTTTTGTATCTTCATCACTTAGCACAGTGCTTGGCCCATAGTAAATGCTAAATAAATGCTTTTCATTCATTAATTTCTCAGATATAAAATGGTGTTTGGGGTTGTTCTAGATGACCTCTCTAAGGTCACTTATTTTTCCATGATCTTTGATATGAACTGGATGTTTCTCTCCCCCTATTCCTTTCTCTCTCTCTCTCTCTCTCTCTCTCTCTCTCTCTCTCTCTCTCTCTCTCTCTCTCTC
>JAQQSW010015052.1:0-11972 GCA_028646575.1 Pseudocheirus occidentalis | reverse complement strand
CATAGGACAAAAAAAACATTTTCAGAAAGGATTCCTAAACATTCTAGGGCTCTCTTTTTTACTACAGGTTTCAGTGTTATATTGGAGATGTTGGCAACTATTTGACAGAAGCAAACAGGAAAGTTGGGTCATTGTTCATAGTACCATTAGTAGAATGTGTTTTTCATGGGCCATGTAGTTCTGGGCAAATGGCATGAAAAACACCACTAGGGAAGAGACTCATTCTTCCAGAGAGCAGTTTTCTTTTCTAATTATATTCATTTTTTTCTTCCTGTCCAAGTGCAAAGCCATTGTTTATGGGGAAAAACTAAAGAAGGCTTATATAGTCAGACTCCTATAAATTTGATACTCTGTCTTCAGCAGGAAATTATTTTTCCATATATGTTCATCTTGGCAACATAATTGCAAATTACCTTTCCATGTCTCATCTTATGCTCTGATAACTTAGAACCATCCAGGGTTTTATTCTTAATCACCTATGCCCTGGACCCATAGGATGCAGAGAAGTATAGATTTGTCACTTCTTAAATTACTACATGTATTCTAGTACCCTCAGAAATTGATTTAAGATTAATCAAAGGTCCCACACCCAAGTGATATATGTATTTTAATAGATGTATGTATGTATGTATGTAGGAGAACATGCAAAGTCCTATATAGCATACTTGATGAAAGTGAAGGCCTAGAGATATGAAAACTTGGGCTGACTACTTCCTCTGGCCCATAATGGCTGTCTTCTCAAGGAAAAATCACTTAACCTTTTCTATCAGCTTAAAAATATAAGATATTGATTATATCATTAAAAACAAGTATTCATAATACAGACACACAGCTTTTTGTACAATCATTCAAAAATCTATTTTGTGGGGCCAAAAGGTCTCCTCTAGTGACCAGTCCTCCACATGCTTCAGCACAGCCCCTGACAAGCAGATACATACCAACCTCATATGTGCCTACATAAAACAGAAGTCACCAACACCAGCCTCTACCACCATAGCCCTGGGCAAACGGAAAGCCTCTAGCGGTCAGACTGCTATGTACTTCAGTGTAGCCCTGAGAAAATGCAGTAAAACCTCACCAGGCTCAGCACAGGCAAAACAGCAACACTGGGACCCTGGCTGAGCACCATGTAAGCTGCCAGAACTCTACAGCCCCCAGAATGACCAGCTACAACTCATCCAACCCTCTAAGCACAGCACCAGATATAAGGGTCCTCTGTGGGCCTCAGGGTATAATTAGTGCAACAGTAAGCTAAACAACCAGGTCCTGTAGCCCCTCTAGCACGAGAAACCCGAGACAGTGCCACTGTAACCCTGGGAGAAGAGCTCAAGTTTAAAGCAAAGAGATAAGAAAATGACAACAATGACAACCAATAATCTGATTATAGAAAGTTATTATGGTGAAAGGGAAGACCAAGACACAAACTCGGAAGAGGACACTATCAAAATACCTACAGTGAAAACCAAAAAGAAAAAAAAGTGTTTTTAAGTTCAGAAAGAACTTATAGAAGAGTTTAAAAAAGGAGCTTAAAAATCACATAAGGGAGAGAGAAGAAAATTAATAAAGGAAATAAAAGAGATTCAAGAGAATTGTGGGGAAAAAGAGTCAATAGCTTGGAAAAAGAAAACTGCTTAATAAGTAGAATTGGTCAAATAGCAAAGGGAGTACAAAAGTCAGCTAAGAAAAACAACACCTTAAATTGGAATTGGGCAAGTAATAATGACTCTAGGAGAAACCAAGAATCAATCTAATAAATTCAAAATAATAAAATGGGGGTGAGGTGGGAGGTGGGCAGAGCCAAGATAGCAGGGTAAAAGCAGGAACTTTCTTGAGATTTCCCCCAAATCTCGCCAAATATCTGTAAAAAATGACTAAAAATGTTCTAGAGCTGCATAACCAACAAAATAACAGATTAAAACACATGTATAACTCAACAGCCTAGAATACCCACAGGAAAGGTATATCACACCAGGGTGGAAGCAGAGCATAGTCTGACATGGACTGAACCAGGACAGTCAGGGTCAAAGTACACCTTAGGGTACTGAATTGTTGGCAGCTATGGCAGTTTCCAGGCTTCTTAACCCAGAAACATTGAGGACAGCATAGGTCAGTAGGGGAACTCTGTGGGACCTGGGAGAAAAAGGAGCATGAACTGGCCACAGTCCTGGGGTGGCAGAGGTGGCAGGGGTGGTAGAAGCAGCAGAAATGGAAGCTGGTTATAGAGCTCTGTCTCACAGACATTGGGGGATCCAGTGGCTGACACAAATCCCTGAAGTCTGGGACAGTATGTCCACATCTACACCCACCACCACTGGAAAGCAGAGTCCTAACTTGACAGAGGTAGAAAGTCAAGTATTTGGCTGGAAACGTGAGCAAACAGGGCAAAAAAACCTCAGACTATAGAATATCATTTTGGTGACAAATAAGATTAAACATACAACAAGAAGAAGTCAACAAAGTTAAAGTTCCTGATTCAAAAGTCTCCAAGAAAGATATGAATTGTCTCAGGCCATGGAAGAACTAAAAAAGAATTTAAAAATCAAGTCACAGAAGTAGAGGAGAAATTGTGAAGAGAAATGGAAGTGATGCAATAAAATCATGTAAAACAACTAAACAGCTTCATAAAGGAGACCCTCAAAATAATGAAGAAATAATACCTAAAAATAGACCAGGGGGGCAGGGTCAAGATGTCAAAGAAGCCGCAGGAAATTTCATGAGTTGTTGCCACAACCACCTCCAACACCTGTAAAATATGACTCTAAACGAATTTTAGAGCTACAAAACCCACAAAGTGACAGAGAGAAAGAAGTCTTCTGTGGAAGGCAACCTGGCAAACCAAAAGGGAGGCTCTATCACACCAAACCTGGGAGCAAAGCCCAGCCTCATCTGAGATGAACTAAGAACAGGGTAGCCCAGAATGGCCAGAGCAGACTTCAGAAGAGTAAATCACCAGCAGCTGGGGGCAGTTTCCAGACTTCTCAACCCATAAGTTCCAAAGAGAAAGTAAAAGGTCAGAAGGGAACTCCATTGGAACTGGATGACTGAATAGCATTGTCCAGCCCTTGATCATAGGGTGAGATGGGTCTGAGGCATGTGGCAGCAGCTGCTGTCATGAGGCTGCATCCAGAGCTCCTGGCCTTCAGATCATAAGGGGACCAAGCAATCATTCATAGGGTAATTGATCTTGCTTCTACCTGCTTAGATCTTGATAGCTGTCTTGGTAGTCATCCTAGGGTATGTAGTGAGTATGCCAGTGCTTCTGGTAGCTGTAGAGGGGGAAAACCCCAGCAATTTGGTCTAAAGTTCTCCACTCAGGAAGCAGAATTCTACCATGGAAAGGAGCTCAAAAGTCAAGCAATTTGCTTGCAAGATGAGCAAACAGAGAAAGCACAATCAGACCATATAAACCTTTTGGGGGGACAAAAAGGATTAAAACATGGAACCTGAAAAAGTCAACAAAGGCAAAACACCACATCAAAAGCTTCCAAGAAAAATATGGATCAGTTGCAGCCTATGGAGGAGCTCAAGAAGGTCTTTGAAAATCAAATAAGAGAAGTGGAGGAAAAAATGGGAAGAGAAATTATAATGATGCAAGAAAATCATGAAAAGAGAGTAAACAGCCTGCTAAAGGAGACCCCCCAAAACTGAAGAAAACAACACCTTAAAAATAGACTAAATCAAAATGCAAGAGTTCCAAAAAGCCAATGAGGAGAATAATACCAAAAAAAAGCCAGATTACCCAGATGGAAAAGGAATTTCAGAAGCTCACTAAACAGAACGATTCCTTCAAAATTCTAGTGGACCTAATGGAAGCTAAGGACTTTATAAGAAGTTAAGATACTATAACACAGAATCAAACAAATGAAAAAAAGGGATGGCAATGTGAAATATGTCATTGGAAAAACCATTGACCAAGAATATAGATCCAGGAGGCAACATTTTAAAATTATTGGACTACCTAAAAAACATGAACCAAAAAAGAGCCTAGAAAACATTCTCAAGAAATTCTCAAGGAAAACTGCCCTGATATTCTAGAACCATAGGAACTTTAAAGAATTCACTGATCAACTCTTAAAAAAGATCCCAAAAAGAATACTCCTTGGAATATGATAGCTAAATTCCAGAGTTACCAAGTCAAGGAGACAATACTACAAGCAGCCAGGAAGAAACAATTTGAGTATTGTGGAAACACAATCAGAATAACATAAGATCTAGCAGCTTCTACACTAAGTGTTTGAAGGGCTTGGATTATGGTATTCTAGAGATCAAAGGAGCTAGGATTGTAACCAAGAATCACCTATTCAGCAAAACTGAGTATAATGCTTAAGGGAAAAAATGGTTATTCAAAGAAATAAAGAACTTTCAAGCATTGTTGATGAAAAAACCATAGTGGAACAGAAATTTTGACTTGCAAATACAATAAGGAAGATAAGCATGAGAAGGTAAACAGGAAAAGAAATCATAAGGGACTTATTAAAGTTGAACTATTTACATTGCTACATAGGAAATTATAATTGTAATTGTAACTCTAACTCATGAGACTTTTCTCAGTATGAGGATAGTTTAAGGGAATATATACATATATATATATATATATATATATATATATATATATATGTTTCTATAGGAGGGTGTGTGTGTATAAATACATATGTGAGTATGTGTACATAAGTGTACATAAGTGTACATTTATACATAGACACAGGATCAGATGAATAGGAAGGGATGATATCTGAAAAATAAAAATAAAGAGGTGGGAGAGGAATATAATGAGAGAAGGAGATAGGGAGAGATAGGATAGGGAAAATTGTCTAGTAAAAGAGATGAGGGAAAACTGCTACAATGGAAGGGAAGAGGAGTGAGGTGAAAAGGAACGAGTCAACCTTATTCTCATTGAATTTGGCTTAAGGAGGAATGGGATAAGAGGGGAGATGAAAGTAGGGAGAGCAGATTCAGGGAGAGGATAGTTAGAAGTACAAATTTTTTGAGAAGGGATAGGGTCAAAGTAGCAAATAAAAAAGTGGTGGGGTTGTATAGGATGGAGGGAAATATAGTTAGTCTTTCACAACATATCTACTATGTAAATGTCTTATATAACTACACATGTACAACCTATATTGAATTGCTTATCTTCCCAATTGGGGAAGAAGGGAAATAATCTGGAAATCAAAGTTTTTAAAACAAACATTAAAAATGCATTTTTACATCCAACGGGGAAATAATATATACAGGCACTGGGGTATAGAAATCCACCTTGCCGTACTTGAAAGTTAAAGGGGAATAGCGGAAGATATCAGAGACAGCAGATTGGGACAGGGGTGTCCAGTAGGCTCACTACTTTGGGGTGGGGTAAGGGATTGACAGGGAGAAAAATTTTTACTTAAAATCCTGTGGAAATGTATGTTGAAAACTAAAGATAAATAAAAACAGACCAACCCAAATGGCAAAAGAGGTCCAAAAAAAAACAGCAATAAAAAGAATGCTGTAAAAACAGCATTACCAAATAGAAAAGGAAGACCAAAAGCTCACTGAATGAAATAATTCCTTCAAAATTAAACAAAATGGAAGCTAATGACTTTATGAGGAATCAAGATATTATAAAACAGAAGGAAAATATGAAAAATGGAAGATACTGTGAAATACCTCACTGGATAAACCATTAACTGGGAAAACAGATCCTGGAGAGCTAATTTTAAAAATTACTGGGCTACCTGGAAGTCAAAATAAAAAAAAGAGCCTAGATATCATCTTACAAGAAATTATCAAGAAAAATTTTCCAGATATCTTAGAACCAGAGGGGAAAATAGAAACAGAGGGAATCTACCAGTCACCTCTTGAAAGAGATCCTAAAAGGAAAACACATAAGAAAGTTATCACCAAATTCTAGAGTTCTCAGGTCAAGGGGCTGTGTACCCACAAGCAAGCATCCATAAAAAAATAATTTGAGTATTGTGGAAATATAATTAGGATAACACAAGTCCTAGCACATCCCACATTATGGAATTGAAAGGCTTGGAATATGATATTCTGGAGGTCAGAGGAGCTAGGATTAAAACCATGAATCACCTGCACAGCAAAACTGAGTATAGTAATTTAAAGAAAAAAATGGATATTCAGTGAAGTATAAGACTTTCAAGCATTCTTGCTGAAAAACCCAGAGCAGAACAGAGAATTTTACTTTCAAATACAACAATCAAAAGAAGCATGAAAAGGTAAACAGGAAAGAGGAAAAATAAAAGACTTGGTTGAGTCAAACTGTTTACATTTCTGCATGGAAAGATGATATTTGTAACTGGTTTGACCTTTCTCGGTATTAGGGTAGTTGGAGGAAATAGATAGATAGATAAACATATGGATGACACAGGGTTAATTGAATATAAAAGGATAATATCTAAAAATAAAATTAAGCGGTAATAGAGGAATATACTGAGAGAAGGAGAAAGGGTGAGTCTGTTATATTTTGTAATTGAGCACTATGGCAGCATATTCACACATGCCATTGGCACTGTGAATATTGTGTTGGCACTACACCATCTAAGGGTAGGAAGGAGGGAAGAGATAGGGAGAAATGTTGGAACTCCATTCCATTGAATGTTGAAAAATAAAAAGAAATATTTTTTAAAGAAAGAAGATAATATAAAATACCTCATTGGAAAAAAATCACCTGTAAAATAGATCCAGGAGAGACATTATCAGAATCATTGAACTACCTGAATGCCATAATCAAAAGGAAAACCTGGTCAGAATATTTCAAGAAATTATCAAGAAACCTGTCCTAATATCCTGGAAACAGCAGGCAAAATAAACAATGGAAGAATCCACAGATCACATCAGGAAAGAAATCCCAAAACAAAAACTAAGGAACATTATAGCCAAATTTCCAAACTACCAAGTCAAGGAAAAATACTACAAGTAGTTAGAAAGAAATAATTCAAACATGGGTGAGCCACAATCAGGATCACACTGTAATTACAGGTTGAACATTAAGGAATGGAGGTCATGAAACATAATATTCCAAAAGGCAAAGGAGCTAGGATTACAAGAAAGAATCACATAACTTGCAAAATTATGCATAATAATCCAAGGGTAAAAATGACCATTCAATGAAATAGATTTATTTCAAGCTGTTGAAGGAGATGACTAGAACTAAACCAAAAATTTGATCTCTAATACCAAGACCCAATATAAAACAAAAAAATAAATAAAAGGGTAAATGAAACAAGGGACTCAATGTAGCTGAAATGTTTACATTCATACATGTGAAGGTGATACTTGCAATTCTTTAAAAAATATAACTAGTAGTACAGCTAGAAGGAATATTTATACAGAGAGGATATTGGTATAAGGTAAATTTTAGGGAATAACATAAAAATAATTAAGGGATAAGAAAGAAGAGTATAATGGGTGTAGAAAGAAGAGGAGGCAGAATGGCATAAATTATTTCAAAAGAAGAGGCATGAAAAATTGATTAGAGTGGAGGAAGAGATAGGAAGGAGGATGATGAGCATTGCTTGAACCTTACTCTCATCAGTTCTGGCTCAAAAAAGAAATAATAAACACAATCAGCTGAATATAAAAATCTGTCTTACCTAACAGAATGAAATGGAGGAAATTAAGTAAAGGGAGGGGGAGGTAGGCAGGAGGAGGGGAGAGACTGACAGAAGATAGAGCAGACTTGGGGAAGAAGTAGACAAAAAACTGTCAAGGAGGTCAAAGTTAGGAGAGAGGACAAAGAAGAGGAAAAATAGGATGGAGGAAAATATACAGTTATTAATTATAACTGTGAATGTAAATGGGATGAACTATCCCATAAAATGGAAATGAATATCAGAGGGGATCAAAACCTAGAATCTTATATGTTTTGTTTTGTTTTGTTTTACAAGGAAGATATTTGAAGCAGAGATATAAACAGAGTAATTGTAGGAGACTAGAGCAGAGTCTATTATGTTTCAGCTAAAAGTACCAAAAAAAAGCAAGGGTAAAAATCCTGATCTCAAACAAAATAAAAATTAAAAAAAATAATTACACCTAATTAAAAGAGATAAGTAAGGATACTACATCTTGCTAAAAACATACCACAGACAATGAAGTGTTTTGTATGTGTATATATATATGCTAAGTTATACACCATCTAAATTCTTAAAGGAGAAGTTAGGTGTTACACATTTATGAAGAAATAAGAAATAAAGAGCATTATGAAAAATAAAATAGATAATTTTGATTATATTAAAAAGCATTTGCAAAAACAAAGTCAATGGGAAAAAAAGATTAGATGGAAAACACAAAGCTGAGAAAAAAATCTTTGCACTGTCTTTGATAAAGGCCTCATTTCTTAAATAAAGTGAGACCTGAGTAAAATTTATAATAATGCAAGCCATTCTCCAAATGATAAATGGTCAAAGGATGTGACCAGGCAGTTTTCAGATGAAAAAATCAAAGATATCTATAGGTTTGTGAAGAAGTGTTGTAAATCATTTTTGATTAGAAGAATAGAAATTGAAATACCTCTGAAGCAGCATCTCCCACTTATCAGACTGGTTACTATGACAAAGGAAAATGATAAATGTTGGAGAGAATGTGGGAAAATTGGAACACTATTGTATTGTTGGTAGAGTTGTGAACTGATCCAAAAATTCTGGAGAACAATTTGGTACTCTGCCCAAAGAGCTATAAAATTGTGTGTACTTTACAATGCAATGATACCACTGCTAGCACTGCATCCCAAAGAGATCATAGAAAAGAGGGGGTAAAGACCTGCATATGTAAAAATATTCATAGCAATCCTTTTCATGGCAAAAACCATTGGAAATTATGTGGATGTCCATCATTTGGGAATGGCTGAACAAGTTGTGGTATATAAATGGAATGGAATACTACTTTTCAATAAGAAATGATGAGCAGGTCGATTTAAGAAAGAAAAAAAACCTGCAAAGAGTTGTACAAAGGGATGTAAAGTAAAATGACCACAGCTAGGAAAACACTGGACATAGTGCAACACCATGGTATGATGATCACATATGAATGACTCCTTACAAAAGATTCAGGAAGGAGAGAATTATTTTTATTCAAGCTATTATCCTAATTATCAATAGAAGTAAGGAGAAAATATAGGAAGCCATTTAGTGACATGGCCCATCTGATTTAGTCAAAAGGGTAAGTTATTTCTTATCTGTGCAATTTTCATCTGTGAGATTCTTTTATTTCTTAATGGATCAATGCTATGTGTGTTCATGATCAGTAAGACCTATCTGCCTTGAGGTAAAAAAGTTTAAGTTTTCTTTATTTGGATCAATGAACCCTCAAATTACCACAAGGCAGTGGAAAGTTTGATTACATTTTATAGACTTTTAAGGTTTTTAAGATAGTTCATAAGAATACTCAAAATAAGATAGATGAGAGAGAGAAAGAGAGGGAGGGATGAAGGGAGGGAGAAAGAGACAGAAAGAAAGGGAGAGAGAGAGAGAGAGAGAGAGAGAGAGAGGGAGGGAGGGAGGGAGGGAGGGAGAATTGATGAGCCATTGCCTAATAGCATGGCTCAGTTTGGGAATAAACACTAAAAATTATTACCAAAGGAAAAAGAGACATTAAAATATACAAGCAGAAGTAAAAATGGTAGCATGGTTCAAGTTTAATATTTCAAAAGATGGATTGGTAATTCCATCAGCATGGGTTCTGTTTTTCTTGTTGCAAATCAGGGTCCCCTGAATGCCTCAGTTGATGGGTTTCATGTGGCTGAAATATTCATATCCCCTCAGCTGAGATGAGGATGAATGTCTTTGAACTCAGCTAGTTTGGTCCTCAGGCAATGAATAGCTTGACCAGAACATGGATTATGCACAAAGACTCATAAGCTTGGCCTCAACTATTATCATCCTTACTAATGGAGTCATAAAGACCTCAATGATTTTGAGGGACAAAGTGGATACTGTGCTAATGGATTAAAACAGAAAGTTTTTGAAGAAAGTGAAACACACACACACACACACATACACGTGCATGCCTCACAACCAAAATATCACATCAAATGATAGGCCTATTACTAATTTCAGTATCTGGGCCTTTCCTCCTTTCCAAACACAAGTATAAATCATATGTATTTCTGGCTGCCCTAGTTAAAGAAATATAATCTTTGTTTTCCTGAACTCCTTTCTTTGTCTCATTTTCCTTGACAGCCAGAAAAAAACAATGAGTTTTTCAAATCAAACTTACTATTTTCCTAGAATATTTTTAATGATAGAAATTCTGAACGTTTAACTTTTTTGTATCCCTTATCTACCAATTCCTACCAGCATAATGATGATAATTATAATTAGTTAGCATTTATATACAACCAATTATGTCACATGCACAATGATAGAAATTTACAAAACCCAGTATTTTTCTAACTAAGTAGTAATTAGTAAATGTAACAGAGAAGAGGGAGAAGTTTAGCACCCTAGGTGTCTTCCCAGTATCTCCATGTAGGATATATATGTATATATATATATATATATATATATTTCCTCTAAATTTCAAAATACTCACCTGCACATTTACCTTGTATACCAAAACTTGCCTGTCATTTCTTCTCCATGTCTCCAAGACAAGAAAAAGTTGTCATGAATACTTGTTCCTATCCATTTACATTTGATAATTAAGAGGATGAAATTCTGAGGCCTAGTGTATTCAAATTCATTTCTGCCACTCTGACAGCCTGTTAGTGGGAATAATGCTTCTTGCGAACCACTATCAGAGCTAAATATTATTTCCTCTTAGAAAACAGAAGTCATAAGGCAATGATTTTGTAGTTGAAAACTAACTGGATCCTAGGATGTTACAATATTAGCTATATTACTGATGCTTCTAAAAAAACCTTGCAAAAGGAAATGGAAAAAAATACGCTTCTTTTTATACAGTGTCTGCTGTAAAGTTACCTATACGTTTACTCAATACTATTTTAGAAGTTAGACATGTTTAGGGTATAAAAATAAAGGAAGTCACTTGCATTGCTTAAATCTGACCATAGTTATTTTAAAAGACTTAATTTGTGTGAAAGGACAAATGACTTCTTTTATTATCAAATCCTCTAAACTAATGTAAAACACTATTTATTTTAAAGTTAGTGCAGTAGAGAAGGTGCTGGGTATCTAGGCAGACTACATAAATTCAGGCCCCTGATTTGTCACTGCCATCATGGACTTGGGTCAAGGTGACTATGGGTTTCTCTTTTTTTATGAGGGAAAGAGATTAGATACCTCCTGTATTCCTTTCAAGTTTTAACGCAATAAAAGACTTCAGACTGCAATGGATACCATAAATAAAGGGATTATAGATTGAAGTATGAATTAGGGAATGAAGAAGTGTGAATGAATGAATGAATGAAGAATTCCAGATGACATAAAGGAAGCACAAAGAGGAGAATTAAATGCCCCCAGCATGCATAGGTAGTGAGAGGTAGAGTAAGACTTCTAGCAGAACTTTTTGGAATTTAAATCCCTTTCCTCTGCTTCTAATTGCTTCTGCATATAGACTTCAAAGTGGTGGACACACTCATCTTCTTTGCAAGAGGGGTACGACACTCACAGAACTTATATTTTATGTTTTCCTCAAATAACAGGCCCTTACTGATAATGGAATTCTATTGAAGTCATGTGTTATGACTAACAGTTTAATTTTCCACTTCTGCATACATTAGAGACAAGTTAGCTAGAAAGAAAATTACCCTGGACCAAGATGTCAGGGCTATTTAGAGCTTCCTTAACATAGAAGTCAGTGCACACTCCATAAATATGTTAGGGGGGTAATTGTCTGAGTGATGCTGATAATTAGTATCAAAACAGCAGCAAATGTACTTGGACGGAGGATCTATGATCTTGGGTTTCAATTATTTAATTCATTTAAAATGCAGCCAAGGCTACTCAGCTTCAGGTACATTAACATGATAGATTGCACAATTATAAGCCTGTTCAGTGCAGAGCAAGCTTTCTATATTT
>JAQQSW010015051.1:0-11972 GCA_028646575.1 Pseudocheirus occidentalis | reverse complement strand
TGATTCTTGGTTTTAATCCCAGCTCCCTTAATCTTTGAAATATCATATTCCAGGCCCTTTGATCCCTCAGTGTAGAAGCTGCCAGATCCTGGGTTATCCTGATAGTGCTTCTGCAGTATTTAAATGGTTTTCTCTTGGAAGCCTGTAATATTTTCTCCTTTAACTGGGGATTCTGGAACCTGGCAATAACATTTCTTGGAATTTTCTTTTGGGGATCTTTTTGAAGAGGTGATAGGTGAATTCTTTCAAGTCCTATTTTGCCCTCTGATTCTAAAACATCAGGGCAATTTTCTTTGAGAATTTCTTGAAGGATGCTTTCCAAGTTCTTTTTCTGATCATTGGTTTCGGGTAGACAAATAATTTTCAAATTCTCTCTTCTACATCTATTTTCCAGTTCAGTGGCTTTTTAAAGAAGACATTTCACATTGCTTTTTATTTTTTCATTTCTTTGTGACATTTTAATAGTATCTTGGTTTCTCATAAAGTCATTAGCTTCTACTTGCTCCACTCTAATTCTGAAGGAATTATTCTCTTCAGAATGCTTTTAAGATTCTTTTTCCATCTGGGAAATTCGACTTTTTAAGGCATTCTTCTCCTCATTGGCTTTCTGGGCCTCTTTTACCATTTGAGATAATCTATTCTTTCAAGTGTTGCTTTCTTCAGTCAGGTTGTTGACTCTCTTTTCATGATTTTCTCGCATCATTCTCATATCTCTTCCCAATTTTTCCTCCATTTATCTTATTTGGTTTTCAAAGTCCTTTTTCAGTTGATGTATAGCTTCTAGGCATTCTTCAATTTTCTTAGAAGCATTTGCTGTGGGAGTTCTGAGATCTGGGCTCTCTTCCTCCCATTCCATGCTTTTGCCCTTTTTGTCCCCAAAAAAGGATTCTAATTTATTGTTTTTATTTTCCTTCCTTTTCTCATGTTGGCCAGTCAATTAATTGGTTGGGTTTTTTTAGCTCTGTGAAACTATGCTTCCAAGGGGTGAAGCTCTGTTCCAAATCGCTGGGGTTTTCCCAACTGCCAGAGCTATTTCGGGGGTGTTGCAAGTCCCCCCAGCTTTGGTTTGCTGAAAGTGCACCCCAGGACCACCACCGAAGACCATGATCCAGATCCAGGCCGCTCAACGCAAGAGCACTTGGCCCTGATCTATCGATTCAGTCCCCCTGCGGAGTCTGCAGGCCAGGGCCTCTGAAGAAGCCTGGTCGGGACCTCCGGAGGATACAGAAGTTCCCTTCCCCCACTGCTTCCTTGCCCCGGGGGCAGAATGGCTGAACTGCTTAATCACCTCCAAATTAATTTTCAAAGTTTCACTTTCACTAACCTTATCTGAAGATTTAAAGATCCCCTTAGGCAGGTGCTTTAGATTTTCTTTGAAGTAGACTCAAGCTGCTGTTTGGCAGACTCCGCTGCTCCTCGTGGCTGCCCTGTGGTCTTGCCTGGCCATGGAGGCGGTTTTGGGCTCCAGTCTCTGCTCCTCTCCGGTGCAAGCTGCACCTCTTCCATCCCCGTTCCTTGCCTTGACAGATGTGGAGGTACTGGAGTCTGTAAAACCTCTGCAGGCTGGCTGCAGGGCTCGGCTCAGCTCCTTCCCACCGCCCTGGGCTTGGCCGTGGTCTCGGCTTCCGGCTATTCCAGCTTTCCCTCCGGCGGCCACACTGAGTTCCTGCTGCTGAGCTGCCTTCAGCTATAGGTGTGTTCTCTGTATTTTTGTGAGTCTGAGAGTCCTAGACTTTCCTAGACTTTGTCTGGGCTCATATTTTATGGGTGTTTAGGGTGGCGGTGTGGGAGCTGCTGGACCTTGCTGCTTCTACACCGCCATCTTATTTCCTCTTGATATTTTTTTAAAGGAGGTGTCTAGAATCTTTTTTTGATCATGGTTTTCAGGTAATCAAATAATTTTTAAGTTATCTCTCCTGGATCTATTTTCTAGGTCAGTGGTTTTTCCAGTGAGGTATTTCACATTGCCTTCTATTTTTTCATTTGTTTGGATCTGTTTTATAGCATCTTGATTTCTCATAAAATTATTAGATTCCATTTTCTCCAATCTAACCTTCAAGGAATTATTTTCTTTAATGAGTTTTTGAAATTTCTTTTCCATCTGGAAAATTCTTCTTTTTAAAGCATTCTTCTTCTCATTGGCTTTTTGGGGCTCTTTTGCCATTTGAGTCAGTCTTTTTTAAGATGTTATTTTCTTCAGTATTTTTGGGTCTCCTTTAGCAGGCTGTTGACTCACTTGTCATGATTTTCTTGCATCATTCTTATTTTTCCTCCCAATTTTCCTCTACTTCTTTTACTTGATTTTCAAAATCCTTCTTGAGCTCCTCCATGGCCTGTTATAAATTCATGTTTTTCTTGGAGGCTTTTGATACAGGAGGTCTGATTTTGCTGTCTTCTTCTAGTTCTATCTTTGAATTGTCTTTGTCACCAAAAAGTGATTCTATTGTTTGACTATGCTTCTTCTGTTTGCTCATCTTGCCAAACAATTACTTGACTTTTGAAATCTTTGCCACACTAGAACCCTTGTTCTAGAGTGGGGAGCACTGTGTCCCAAATATCTAGCATTTTGTGCATCTGATATCAAAGTTTATTTGGGCACCTGCCTCAGATATGTGGAGGACTGCCTCTGCACAGCTTCAATAAGCTCTATCAGCACTCCTTATCCCAGGACCACCATCCAAGACTGCGACCCAGATCCAAGCATGTCAAAGCAAGAGCAAGTATTCTCTGAATCATCACTTGGTTCCCCCTATTACCTGTAGACCCGGGGCTCAGAAGGCAGCCAGAGGGCAGCAACTGCAGCTGCCACCACCTCTGCCACTCTGGAGCAGGGGCCAGAACTCACCCAGTTCCAACAGAGTTCCCCACTGACCTTTTACTTTCTTTTTGTTGTTTGTAGGTTAAGAAATCTAGAAACTGCCTCAGCTGCCAATGAATCAGTCCCCTGACATCTGCTTTGAAAAAATCTGTGCTGCTGCTGTGGGCTGGCATAGCTCATGTAGGACTGTGCTCCATTCCAGGCTCAGTGTGATAGACCCTTCCTGTACTTCTGCCAGGCTGCCTTAAGAGGGAGATTTGTTTCTCTCTGTCACTTATTGGGTTCTATAGCAGTAAAATTTGTTTGGCATTTTTACAGGTACTGGAGGTGATTGGAGCAGGAATTCACACAAGTCCCTGTTTTTACTCCATCTTATGGGCTCTGCCCCTCCCCCCCACCCAGGTTTCTTCAAATCACTAGAAGTTTTGGTTAGTGGAGGATGCCTACCCTCCTGAAGCTGGGTCTCCTGAAATTGTACTTCCTGGTGTTGTGCTGAAGCAGCAGGAGATTTAGCTGCTGGAAAACACCTGCCCACTACTGCACATGATTTTCTGAGCTGGTGTCTATTGGTTCCCTTGCCTGTTCTGAAACATTCAGGCAATCTTGGTGTTGGCACTTGCCTGCTCCACCACCTTGGGGCTAAAGATCTCCCTCTGGTTTTCTGAGGTGGGGCTTGCTGCTGGCTTGCTGGGATGCCACTTGTCCTGTAATGCTCCCCCTCCACCAAAGTGAGAGAGACCCTTCTCATTAATTCCCCAAGCTTCCCAGGCTACAATACTGTTATACCCCATATTTCTGCTGGCTCGGCTACTCCAGAATTTTTCCTGGGGCAATATTTTCTTTGCTTTCATAGGTCAGTAAGGGAGAGTAAGAGTAAATTACTTTTTACTCCATCATCTTGGATCCTGGAAGCATAAAATAATATCTTAAAAATTATAACTGGGCAAGCGGATGCTAATAGCTTTGTGGGACATGAAGGACAATGAAACAGAGTCAAAAGAAGAAAAAAGAGAAGAAAATGTGAAGTATCTTATTGGAAAAACAAGTGACCTAGAAAATTGATTGAAGAGATATAATTTAAGTATTGTTAGATTACTAATTTCAGAATTATTAGACTGTCTGGTGTGCAGTGGAAAGAACACAGATTCAGGAACAGAGATGTCTAAGTGCCAAAAACTATCTATGGCTCTATTGGCTACCAAAGTAGATTGCAACTCTTTATCTTGATTATATATGATTTTTATCCATGTTGTTGTATAAATCCTTCAAAGAAAATTCTTTCAATTCAACAGGGACTTCCTTTAATTCTTTTAATATCTTGAGGTTATAACATAGCATTCATATTGTCTGTCTGTTGTTTCTTGTTCTTGATGAATGAGCTTTCTTCCCTTCCTTTTCTTTCTTTTTCTCTTTTCCTTTTCTCTCTCTCTCTTTCTCCTATCCTTCCTTCCTTCCTTCCTTCCTTTCTTCCTTCCTTCCTTCCTTCTTTCCTTCCTTCCTTCCTTTCTTTCTTTCATTCTTCCTTTTTTTCTTCCTTACATGTCCTTGAGCACATAGTTTATGCCAAGTGCAGATTATATTAAGCAGTGCTAGTATAATGATGAGGATGAGGAGGATGGTAGTTCACATTTATGAAGATTTTTATTTGTAAAAGTCCTTTATTAAAAATAATGTGATCAAATAAGTAGAGAAAAAATCCCCATTTTGAACATAAAAAACAGTTTAGAGACATTGAGTGGGGGGAGAGATTTGGAGTTAGGAGTTCAAACCAACCTCATAAATTTATTAGGTGTGTGACCTTGAGCAAGTCACTTAATTCAGCCTATAATTTCCTCAACTGTTAAATTGGGATAATAATAACTCCTATATCAAAATGTATATGTGAGAGTCAAATGATATGATATATAGATGGTCCTTTGCACAACTTAAAGTGTTATAAAATATACATATGCATATATTGGTCAAGGGCCTCTCTAAGCATCTCACCACCTCAGTTTAAATGTAAATGAGATGGGGGACTAAAGACAACTTTTATCAGTGGAAGATTTTTTTCTTATTCTATTATTGTCAAACTATTTGTACAATCTTAAATACCCATTCCATGTGACTGAGACTACCTAGCATGGCTATTCAGTGCTTTCTTCAATTTTAGTCAATGTTATAATCCCAGTTCCCAGAAAACTTTGAAAATGTGCTTGATAATAACATTAATGGGGTTATATAAACTCATGATTTCTTGGTGCTCTCTGCATGTTACAGGAGACTGTTTGATCAAATTGTTGGCTTGTTGAGAAAATGTTTCTGCTCTCACCAGGTCACTAATATTCTGTCGGTTGATTTCTTTCTTATTCTCTCTGTGCATCAAAGACCTGACACCACATTCACTATTTACTGAATAAAGTCCAAACCCCTCAAGTTCAAGTCCTATCCATCAGAGAAAATCACAACAAAGAAATGAGATTCTCCATGTGCTGGATATTAAGTTTTTTTCAGCAGGACTAGCAAAAAGAAGAAAAATTTTAAGAGTAGGTTAATTACCTATGCTCACTTTGGTTATAGGAATTTTTTAATCTTGATGGTGACATGGGGGTGCTATTCAATTAAATTTACACCAAGTATTCATTAAAATACCAATTAGTGCATTACTCTTCTAATTCGTAAGGAAGCAATAACAATGGAAAGAACTCTGACTCTGGGTTCAAATCTCAGCTCAAAGTCAACCTATTTCCATGACTGTGGACAAGTCACACTTAACCTCTTTTAACTTGAGTTTCCTTATCTATAAAGTGAAGAAGTTGTACAAGATGACTTCTGAGGTCATTTCTAATTATAAATGTATAATCCCATAATCCTAAAATAAGAAGATACAGAAAAGAATAAGATATAATTTTCCTATCAAGTTCTTATCAACTTGATGAGGGATATAATACAGAGGTTGGCATTCTAATACCTCCATGAAGCTGTGGCTTCAACAGTACACTTCCTCTCCCAGCAATGCAGATCAAAGATCAATGATGCCTTAGTAGAACATTTTGTGAGCTTTTGTGACACAAAATGTCATTACACAGTGACCAGTTTTCTGGTAAAATGAAACTTTCAGATTTTTTTCCAAGATGATCTGTAAAGTTTATTCCTATTCTGTGATTAACCAAACTAAATTTCTATCCCTGAGTTCATGAATTAAGAATTTCTAATTTGGTTGGATCTGTGTAAGTTTACACTGTTAATACAATCTCTTAAAACTTAAGCTTACTTCCATGTCAAGTTGTGGTAGGCACTGAGGTAGTATAGTGGATACAGTGCTGGGTCTGGAATCAGGAAGACCTGAATTCAAATCCAGTCTCAGACACTTACTAAGTGACCCTGGGCAAGTCACTTAACCCTGTTTGTTTCAGTTTCCTCAACTGTAAAGTGACCCAGAGGAGGAAATTACAAACCACCCCACTAACTTTGCCAAGAAAACATCAAAAGAGGTTACACAGAGGTGGACATGACTTTAAAAAAATGACTTAATGACAGTAGGATGAGGCATCAGAGCAGGACTTTAGTAGAAGAATAAATGTAAGAGAAGCATGAGAAGAAGTATAAGGGAATGTGTAGGAGAGTAATGACCATTTGGATTCTGTGTCAGCCCTCTCCTGGGTCTCTTTCTATATGTCTAATTACCTCTTCCTAGTACCCTTTCCTGTATCATCATCCATAGTCTACCCCCTTAATTACAGATATATCACTCATGGTGTTCTGTCCTGACTCACCTTCCCTTGTCTTTCTCTACCTTCTTTCTTCATGATCCCATTAACTCCCAATACTTCAACTATCATTTCTATGCAAATGAATCCCAAATATACATATCTCAAATCAAATCAAATCTATCTATCTTTATCTAAATGACCATACATATAATCATTACAATAACACAAATTTGCTTTAAAAAGGAAAGAAAGAAAAGATAGTAAAAGGAAAGAAAGAAGAGAAAATCACTAAAGGAAGTAAAAATGCTGAGAAATGGCAAGATCAATCTTGGTAGCAGAAAATGAATGAAGACTTATCTCCCTTGGGTACAATGGGTGTAGCAGTTTTCATTCAGTAACATATTATGCTTCATTTAGTAATTCAATGTGTATCTTAGTTTGGATTTAATTGTTTTAATTTGTAATAGAGAAGACTTCCTTGGGTGGTAGTGGGAGAGGTGGTGGTAGCAGAAGAGGTTAATTCAATAAATTATCATGATGCAAGAAAAAAGTCAATTAAATGTTTTAAAAATAATTTTAATACTATATTTCATAAAAAGAAAAATGCTGGCACAAAATGGTATGTATGAGTATACACAGGAAAAAGATATACTATGAGATTTCATAACAAAACAGAATCACAGCTGGCTAAGGGAATTAGAGAAGGCTTAAGAGAAGAGATTACTCCTTAACTGGGTCTTCCAGAATGGGAAGAATTTCAACAGGTAAAGATGAAAGAAGAGTAACTCTAGGCATAAGGCCCAGAACTAAGGCACAGAGGTCACAGTTAAAGATCTTTGCATTCTCAAATAACTTTTTATGCTGCTTTTTGTCTATGTGCTATTTGCTACTTTTCTGAGAATTAGATTTCAATAAATACTTAAAAGTCAGTGTTAAACCACATGCACAAATAAAAATGCAAAAGACTTAAAAATGTGGAGTTATTTTTCCTCTTTCAACATGCTTCCTACCTTCATGATAGCTACAGTTCTTCACTGGACTGGATACTCATTAAATCTTCTTGAATCAAATTCTAAGAGCAAAGATAGGTATTCATTAAAACAAGCCAGACTACAATAGAAAAATAACTGTTTCTAAGAAATAGGATTTGCTGTAGAATTCTAATGATTCAAACAGGTTGATGTTTTGTTGGAGAAAATGCAAACCATTAGAAGTGATTGATCAGATGGATATTTAGACAGCTGCTCCCCCCCTTCCATTTCCCCTCCTCTCCCCCTGACCTATTATCTCCTAATACTGAAGCTATTTTTGGGAGATGTGCTATTTATACAGACACAAAACACTGACTGGTCCAAGAGAAAAAAGAAGCAACAACTTAGGTGTGCTAATTTTGGATTTGTTTTTATCCCCCATATCCCGGTCAATTCAGAGGACTCCAGGAAGTGTCTGGATGCTATTGTAATTACTATAATTGATGACTTATTGTCTCCTTCAGTTCTGCTTAATTGCTACTAGTGTTAATAATCCTCTTTGAGAAAGACTACAACTTTCATTAGGATGGAGCAAAACAAAACCATCCTTGATGATGATCCCCATCCCAGATCCCCCAGGCAAGTATTATATGAGCATCTTTCTGGAGAGAGGCTGTCTGCATGAGAAGAAGGGCAGACACTGCGGGAGAAGTGTACAGAAGAATGCAGAGTACAAAGGAAGCAGAGCAAACTAGGTTTTGTCATGATTTGGTCCTAGGCTTCCCTCTCCTCTCTGTCCTCTCCTGTCCTGTCCTGTCCTGTCCTGTCCTGTCCTCTCCTCTTCTCTCTTCTCCTCTCTCCCTTCTCCTGTCCTTTCCTGTCCTGTCCTTTCTCTCCTCTCATTTCCTTTTGGCATCTTTTTCAAGAGGTGATAGGTCAATTCTTTCAATTTCTCTTTTCCCCTCTGGTTCTAGAATATCAGGGCAATTTTCCTTGAGAATTTCTTGAAGGATAATTTCTAGGTTCTTTTTTTTTATCATGGCTTTCAGGTAGTCCAATAATTTTTAAACTTTCTCTCCCGGAGCTATTTTCCAGGTCAATGATTTTTCCAATAAGATATTTCACATTGCTTTCTATTTTTTCATTTGTTGGGATGTGTTTCATAGTATCTTGATTTCTCATAAAGTCATTAGCTTCCATTGCTCTAATCTAATTTTCAAGGAATTATTCTTTTCAGTGAGTTTTTGAAATTCCTTTTCCATATGGCAGATTTGGCTTTTTATGGCATTCTTCTCCTCATTGGCTTTTTGGGCCTCTTCTGCATTTTGAGTTAGTCTATTTTTAAGGTGTTATTTGCTTGAGTTTGGGGGGGGATCTCCTTTAGCAGACTGTTGACTCTCTTTTCATGATTTTCTTGCATCATTCTCATTTCTCTTCCCAATTTTTCCTCCACTTCACTCATTTGATTTTCAAGATCTTTCTTGAGCTCCTCCATGGCCTGTAACCAATGCATATTTTCTTGAAGGCTTTTTATGCAGGAGTTTTGCCTTTGTTGACTTCTGGTTCTGTATTTTTATCCTTTTTGTCCCCCAAAAAAGATTCTATGGGTATGATTGTGCTTCCTCTGCTTGTTCATCTTGCTAGCTAATTACTTGATTTTTGAGCTATTTGTCACAGTAGAGCTCTGCTTCCAGATTGGAGAGCTTTGTCCCAAATTGGTGGGATTTTTGCAAATGTTGTCAGAGGTCTGAGGATGGTGGCCTCTCTACAGGCACTATAATCTCTGACACACTGGCCACACACTCTAGGACTACCACCCAAGACCACAATCCAAATCTAAGCAGGTCAAAACAAGAGCAATTACCCTCTGTATGGTTGCTTGATCCCCCTACAATCTGCAAGTCAGGTGCTCTTGAGTCAGCCATGCAGCAGCTGCTGTAGCCGCTGAGCCTCTACCACTTTTTACCCTTGGTGTAGGGGTCAGACCATGCTCTTCTGTCACCCAGTTCCAACAGAGTTCCCCACTGACCTTTTACTTTCTCTTTGGCATTCATGTGTTGAGAAGTCTGGAAACTGCCAATGATTCACTCTCTTTCAGTCTACTTTGGCCAGTCTGGGCCAATTTTAAGTGCCACCTACTGTTTGGCATGGCTCATGTAGGCCTGCATGTGGCTCCCAGCCTGGTTGAATAGACCCTTTCTTTTGGCTTGCCAGGCTGCCTTCAGATGGAGATTCTCTCTGTCACTTTGTGGGTTCTGTAGCTCTAAAATTTGTTTAGAGTCATATTTTAAAAGTATTGGATGTGGTTGTGGTTGTCACTCATGAACTTTCCTTCACCATCTTGGCTCCACTGCCCATGAATTTAGGCCAGTTTTCAACTCATGAATATGAGTCTTCCTGATGGAAGACCCAGAACTCTACACATTTTGTCACCTATCTGACCATTTAATATATACAGGTACACACAAAAAAGATTTTTTAAAAAGTAGTCAAAATACATTTATTAAGTGAAACTATGTGCTAGATATTGACTTAAGTTCTGAAGAAACAAGAAAAGGCAGCTGAATGGTTGAGGGGAACCTGTACTGAACTTAGAGTCATGTAAACATTACTTCAAATCCTTCCTCAAACACTTACAAGTTTTGTGACCCTCCTTATGCCACTCAATCTCTTTCACACTCAGTTCTTCATCTGTAAAATGGAAATAATAGGCGGAGACAAGATGGGGGCTTAGAAACAGCAGGGTCCCCCAGCTCCCACACAAGCAACCAAAATACCCATAAAATATGACTCTCAACCTCACAAAAATACAGAAAACACATCTCTCACCGAAGGCAGCTTGGCAAGAGGGGCCAAGACCAGCCAAGTCCAAAAACCTAAACCATGGTCAGGCCTCAGGGAGGTCAGGAGGAGCCAACCCTCCCAAGAAGCAGCGTGAGTCTACCCCGGGGAGCAGATCTACATCACCTGGAGGGAATTTCACATCTAGCAAGCCAGGATTACAAAAGGTCAGTGAAAGTGGAACTTTGGAACTTAATTTGGGGGAGGAAAAGCAGTTCGGCCAACCTGCCCCCAGGGCAAATAAGCAGTGGGGGGAGGGCAGGAACTGCTGTAACAGGCAGCTGCTCCCACTGGGCTGCTTCAGAACCCCTGGCCTGCGGACCCTGCGGGGGTGGGGGGCGAGTCAATTGATCAGGGACAAGTGCTCTTGCAATGAGCAGCCTGGATTAAGATCATGGACTTGGGTGGTGGTCTTGCAGTACGCTATCTGCAAGCCAAAGCTGGGGTGGCTGCAACATCCCTTTAATAGCACCAGCAGCTGAGAAAACCCCAGCGATTTGGAACAGAGTTTTCCTCTCTGGAAGCAGAGTGCCACAAAGTTTAAAAAAAATGGATGAATTAATTGACTGGCCAACATGAGAAAAAGGAAGCAAAATAAGAACAGCAACAATACTCTAAAATCCTTTTTTGGTAGACAAAAAGGATCAAAGCATGGAACAGGAGGAAGACAACACAGTAAAACTCCCACACCAAATGCTTCCAAGACACTTGAAGAATGCCTAGAGGTGATAGATCGACTGAAAAGGGATTTTGAAAAACAAATTAGAGAAGTAGAGGAAAAGAAATTAGAATGACGTGAGAAAAGCATGAAAGGAGAGTCAACAACCTGACTGAAGAAAACAAAAATTTTAAAAATAGATTAACTCAAATGGCAAAAGAGGCCCAGAAAGCCAATGAGGAGAAAAATGCCTTAAAAAGTAAAATTTCCCAGATGGAAAAAGAATCTCAAAAGCCTTCTGAAGAGAATCATTCCTTCAGAATTAGAGTGAAGGAAGTAGGAGCTAATGACTTTATGAGAAACCAAGATACTATTAAACAGTTACAAAGAAATAAAAAAATAGAAAGCAATGTGAAATATTTCCTTGAAAAAAACACTGACCTGGAAAACAGATCCAGGAGAGACAATTTGAAAATTATTGGTTTACCTGAAACCCATGACCAGAAAAAGAACTTGGAAAGCATCCTTCAAGAAATCCTCAAAGAAAATTGCCCTGATGTTTTAGAATCAGAGGGCAAAATAAAATTTGAAAGAATTCACCTATCACCTCTTCAAAAAGATCCCCAAAAGAAAACTCCTAGAAATGTTATTGCCAGGTTCCAGAATACCCGGTTAAATGTGAAAATATTACAGGCTGCCAAGAGAAAACCATTTGAATACTGTGGAATCACTGTCAGTATAACCCAGGATCTGGCAGCTTCTACACTGAGGGATCAAAGTGCCTGGAATATGATATTTCCAAGATTAAGGGAGCTGGGATTAATACCAAGAATCAACTACCCAGCAAAACTGAGCATATTATTCCAGGGAAAATATGGTCATTCAATGAGGTGGAGGACTTTCAAGCATTCTTGCTGAAAAAAACAGAACTGAATAGAAAATTTGACAATCAAACACAAGAACCATGAGAAGGTAAACATGGGAAAGAAATC
>JAQQSW010015050.1:0-11972 GCA_028646575.1 Pseudocheirus occidentalis | reverse complement strand
GCCCAAACAAGGACCAAGTAGGGTTTGTCCTGGGACCTATCAGTGGCCAATCAATGAGAGCCAGAATTATTTAAGTTAAAGCTGGTTCTCAAAAAACCCCCAAAACACCCAACTGTTTTAGAGATCAAAATTTACATTCCCTTTGGGCAGAGCATCCTCAGGTAAGTGTATGATCCCTTATGTGGACGGAGGAAAGGGAAAGGAAGGAAGGAGCAAATGAATGAACAGAGGGTAGAAGGGAGGGAACTGTGTTGCCAACTGTCCAGTTCTAGTTGGGTCCCCAGTGGGGCAGCTCCTTTTCTACTCACAGAGGTTGTTGTTTTTTTCCTTCCTTCTTTCTTCTTTTTTTCTTTTTTGTCTTTTTGGAGGGGGAGAAGCAGGGCATTTGGGGTTAAATGACTTTCCCAAGGTCACACAGCTAATAAGTGTTAAGTGTCTGAGATCAGATTTGAACTCAGGTCCTTCTGACTCCAGGGCTGGTGCTGTATTCGCTGCACTACCTAGCTACTCCTTTTCCTTCATTCTTTAAGAGGATCATAATATTAGGGAGGTGATACTGTGACAGGCAAGTGAATTGGATTCATGTCACGGAGGGCTGTACAAGGTCACCAGCCTCACTTTCTCCTCCAGTGCCATCTGGGTCAGGATATAGATATAGGCAAGATACAGGATCAGGACAATTGGAGATGGAGCAGCAAAGTAGTGTAGAGAAAAAAGAGAAGAGAACCCAGGATAGAACTTTGAGAGATACCTACAGTTAGAGGGCATGATCTGGATAAGGGTTCAGCAAAAGTGACAAGAGAATAAGTCAAACAGGCAAGAGGAAAACCAGGAGAGAGTGGTACCCCAAAAACTTGGAGAGAAAAAAAGCATCAGGGAGGAGAGTGTGATCCATGAAGACTTCAGAGAGGTCAAACAGAAAGAGGGCATTGTATTTGGCAACTAAGAGATTACTAGTAACTTTGTAGTAACCAGTTTCAGTGAAATGATAAAGTTGGAAGCCAGATTATAAGTGGTTAAGAAGAGAGTGAGAGGAGAGAAAGTGGAGGCATCTATTACAAAAGGTCTTTCTGCCTACAAAGGGAAGAAGAAATATAGGATGATGCTTAGCAGTTAGAGAAGGATCAAGTGAGGATATATGGAAGACATTGGGCATGTTTGTACGCAGGAGGAGATAAACCAGGAGAGACACAGAGACAGAGACAGAAATTAAAAATAAGTAAAAGATTAGGGATGACAGGGTGGGTAGCAATCTGTTGGAGGAGAGGAAATAAAAGAGATTCGTTGAACGAGTAGGTTAGCCTTGGTAAGGAAGAAGGCCGTTCCATCATATGAGACAAGAGTTGTGAAGGAGGAGATAGTGGCAGAAGGAACCTGAGTGATAGGCGATGAGAAAGAAGGGAAAATAGGGAATTCACAACAAATGGCTTTAATTTTTTCTGTAAAATATAAGGAAAGGCTCTCAGCTGAGAGAGTGGGGGAAGGGGAAGCCATGGTAATTTTGAAAAGGTATGGAAGAGCCCCTATGGGATAACAAGTAGATAAGGGAGATATAGAAAGATTGCCTAGCAGAAGTGAGGGTACTTTTGACGGTGTGTTATATTAATTTTTAGTGAACCCAGTCAGAATGGTTGTATAATTTTCTCCACCTTTGTTCATTAATGCAGGTGTAGGAGAGAAGGTGATGAATGACAGAACTGATCCAAGGTTGAGACTTGGCTGGGTGTAATCAGTGATATGATAAGGGATTCAAGAGAAGACTGTAGAGCTAAATTGGGTAGAAGAGGAGAGAGTGGATAGTGTAGGGGAGATGTCCTGGGAGAAAACTGAGGGGACAAGATCTTGGAGGTCACAGTGTGGACAAAGAGTGAGGTTATATAAGGGAAAGCAGAGGGAGAAGTGATAAACCAATAGATTATGGTCAGATAAGGGAATTTCAGAATTCTTGAACCTAGAGGTGGGACATTTGTGAGTGATGGCAAGATCAAAGGAATGGTCATCTTTGTGTGTAGCTGAGCTGGGGTGGAATAGCACATGGGAGGTGAGTAGGTTAAGGAATTGAGTGGTTAGGATATTTGAGGGAGAATCGATGTATATAGGAGACCCCTGGTATTGGGGAGGTATTGGAGAGGAGAGAAAAATTGCAAACCAGGTACCCAACTCATTGAGGAAGGAAGGGGAGTGACCTGGGGATCAAGACCCAGTAATATTAAATTTATTTTCGATTCCATAGCACCTGGCACAGTTCTGAGAATGTAATTACTTCAAGGACATATGATTTCATTGCTTTGGCTACTACCTTAACCAACATAGATTACAACCCCTCTTTCCCTGAGTATTTGTAAACCACCAAAGTTAGACAAAGGAGCCATTGTGTAGTGTCCAGCCCTCTGGCTCTGACCTTCTTCACATTTATTTAGGCAGGTCCTCAAGCAACAGAAATATAGTCAACTACCAGGTCTGTATTTGAAGACTTTCTGGCTTTCTAGAACCAGCTAAAGTTTACTCTCCTTTGGCATTGCCTTCAAGACCTGAATGTAACCTTTATCCTATAATTAGGTTTTGGAAAAGACTTTAGTGAAGGGTTAGTCATATGATGAACACTTTAAAAACACTATTTTTAAAGAATTGATAGAATTTAAGCCAGAATTTGATTTTTTATATCTTACCAAACCTTACCACTTGTTTTTATATTGTGTATGTTGGGGAGAACAGAAAGTAGTTTGGAGTCAGTTTCCCCCCAGCTCAACTGAGGTAATCACAAGTATGTAAGGGGCAGATAATAGAGGTAATGGAATATTAATACATCTGAGTGAAAAAATGTGTCTCCACTCTACAAAAATGGAGAAAAAAAAGTTTTCTCTCCTAAATTGAAAGGAAGCTTGGCATTTGTTGTTTGAATATTGACCTGGTGATTTTTAAAAAGCTAATTTGGCCAGCCCTGAGACATTCAGGGCAAGAAGGAGTTTCAAGGAGCATAACTTCTGGCAACAGAGAAGAAAGGCAAGTTTAGATTTAAGAAATGACTAGTTCAACTCAAGCTCATGTGAAAAAGAGCAGAGCAAGGGAGCTCACCCACCAGAGATGTTGCACACAAGGGAGATCAGTGAGAGAACATGGTGACTTTTCAGTACTGGAAGGGTGACTTTACTTGGTCACATGCATTCCTTTCATCTCTACCATACATACTATCAGTATATTCTAGGTTTATTAGCACACTTTCTATGGCTGCTTATATGTATTCAAGGGAGAGTGCCTCCCCCCATCTATAAAAGGGAATGTTTTGCAGCTACTCTTCTTAGCTATTTCAATTTTATAAATGCCCTTGCTTTGAGCTAGTTATGTCTGCTGGCTTACTATTAAAGGTAAATTTACTTGTGAAGGCTCATAAAGTATAAACACTTTTGTTGCACTTTTCAAAGTGTGGTCCTACGAAACATCCTTGAACCTTGGAATAGTGACTCCCTTGAGGATCCAATGAGCAAACCTGTGGCACTTGTTTTTTCCTAGTTAGATTATGGCAACATCCTTCCCAACCAGATTCCATTTTCTTCGCTGGGACTGCTAAAGTTGTATTCTCTGCTTTCCTTTTTGACCATAGTCTTTAAAATTCAACTTTAGCTTCCCATTATTGAACATATAAAATTAAAAAAAAAACCTTAACCCTGCACTTGGATTTGAAAGATGTGTTTTTGCCCTACCTCTTTATCTCCCACCTCATACTCTGTAAACATAACAAGCACTTAATGAAGGTTAATTGAATTGAACAAAAAATGATGATACTTTGGATGGATTCACTTTTATTGTCTTCTATATGCTAGCTTATTCCCCCCAGCAGACTTCAACACATCTAGTAAAAGTCTTCATTTAGTAATTCCACTCCCATTTCTCAAGTAAGTACCATATGCTTAAAATGTCAACCTTTCTCAACTTCCAAATCTGCCACAATCCAAATAGCTCCTGAAATCACACGATGGCTTTTCCGTGAAGTCTTTTTATACTGATCAAAGAAATCATTTCCTCTGCTCGCTCCCCTCCCCCCAATAATAATATCAATCTATCACCACCACCAAAATAAAACATTTCTCTAGCATTTTAACGCTTATAATATACTTTTCTCACAAGATACATATGAAGCAGTCTGTGTAAATACGACTATTCTTTAAAAGAGATGCAATAGAAAGAACATTGAAATTAGTGTCAGTAGACCCAAGTCCAAATTCAGATTCTGATACTTACCAGCTATTTCACATACTGGCTATAACTCTGAGCAACTAATTTTAACTCTCTGAGACTCAGTTAATAAATATGTAAAAATGGGGAAGGAAATAAGCATTTATTAAGTACCTACTTTCCTACTCTGTTTCAGGCATACCTAAGCCTTTACAAATGTGAACTCATTTGATCCTCACAACTTTGTGAAGTAGGTGCTTTTATTTATTTATTTATTCATTTCATTTCATTTATCCATTTATTTATCCATTCATTGATATCCATTCATTTGATTTTATCAAATGATAAAATTATTTATCCATTCATTCCATTAATACAGATTTAATTTATTCATTTATCCATTCATTCATCTGTTTGTTTATTTAGGCTTTTTTAGAGAGGGGAAGGTAGGGCAATTGGGGTTAAGTGACTTGCCCAAGGTCACACAGCTAGTTTTGTGTTAAGTGTCTGAGGTTGGATTTGATCTCAGGTCCTCCTGACTCCAAGGCTGGCACTCTATTCACTGTGCCCCCTAGTCACCTTAGTAGGTGCTTTTATGATCCTATATTTTACATTTGAGGGAACTGAGGCAGGCAGAGGTTAGGTGATGTGCTCAAGGCTACACTTAGAGCTAGTAAGTGTCCGCATTTGAACTCAAGACTTTTAGACTCCAGGGCCAGTACTCTTATTCACTTCACCATCCAGCTGCCTCAGAGATAATACCTGCCCCATCTACCTCTTAGAGTTGTGAAGAAAATACTTTGTTAACCTAAAATGCTACAGAAATGTGGGTTGTTTCTGACTCTTTTTCATTTAAGAGGAAACTGAGGCTCTGAGAGGTTGTGACTTAGCTTTATTGTTTGTTAAGAGTCTGAGTTGGCATATACACATCCAATCCAGTGTCAGAGATGCATAGAATTCACAAAGGAATCTCCTTGACCCCATCCCAATTATGTGCTTATTTTGTCTTCTTCAATTAAAGTGTATTTAAATACAAGTGGACTGATCATGTTGCATAGGGTAGTGATAACTGATAGCCTCTGTGATACACTAGTGTCCATAAAAGAACTGGAGAAAGATATTTATCACTTGGGATTCTCTATGGAAGATTTCTGGAAGTATATAGACAAGAATCATAGGAAGAGAAGGAATGCATGGGTTAGAATCTGTATTAATGGAAGGAATGCCCACAACAATGAGACCATCTGTACATTGAAGTATTGAAGTCAATACTTTTATATGATATAAATATTTCACTTTAGAATTATGTATTATGTAAATTTTACATTAGTCTCATTATATTCTACTGTGCCTTACATGTATCTGTCCTAGGCAATAAAATCTTGGAGCGGAGACTGTGTCTGTGCTGACAGAGAAATGTACCACTTAGCACAGTGCCTGGCACCAAGTAAGTTCTGAATAAATATTTATTGACTGACTGGAAAGATGAACAATGTTTAACATTTTACTCTATCACCCGCAACCAGTTTAACCTGGCAGCCATCTCCCCTATCCTTTCCTGATTTTCTTCATCTATAAAATGACAATTGAGGTAGGATAGCAAGTGAGAAGTTTCCTAGTGGTAGTTTCCTTTCACCACATGAAATTAAGAAGCTCCTGATTTCTGAAAATTCATCAGTTATAAGAAGTCAAGAAGTGAAAGAACATATCATGATATCATTAAAAAAATATTTTGTGCCTTTCCCCCAAGATGGTGCCTAAGGCAAAGAAGGAAGCCGTTGTCCACCCCCGCCAAGATAGAAGCCAAATCCAAAGACTTGAAGGCCAAGAAGGCAGTGCCGAAAGGTGTTCATAGCCACAAAAAGAAGATCCAAACATTCTCCACCTTCCGGTGACCCAAGACACTAAGACTTCGAAGGCAGCCCAAATACCCTCGGAAAAGTGCCCCTCGGAGAAACAAGCTTGATCACTATGCCATCATTAAGTTTCCCTTGACCACTGAGTCTGCTATGAAGAAGATCGAGGACAACAACACCCTAGTCTTCATTGTGGACGTCAAGGCCAGCAAGCATCAAATCAAGCAGGCTGTAAAGAAGCTGTATGACATCGATGTGGCCAAAGTCAACACGCTTATCCGGCCTGATGGAGAGAAGAAGGCCTATGTTCGTCTTGCTCCAGACTATGATGCATTAGATGTTGCCAACAGAATTGGAATCTTTTAACTTACTGTGTCCAGCTGTGTCCTATTCCACCTACAATAAAGTTTTCCAGAATAAATATATATATATATATATATATATTTTGTTTTAATCAGCTAAGATCTACCTTCTCACCGATACAGCCCTACCTTTCATTGAAAACACACACACAAAAGAACAAAACCCATGACAAGCATGAATAGTTAATCAAAACAAATTTTCAAAATGGTCACATCTAAAAAAAATATGCCTCGTTCTCCATTCTGAGTCCTTCACCTCTTTATCAGGAAGTGGGTAGCATGTTGCATCACTAGTCCTTGGGAATCCTAGTGGACCATTCCTCTGCTAAGAGTTCAGCACAATAGTATGCCATCACATTTATTTCCCCTAACATTTTCATCTATTCCCCAGTTTATGGATGCCCCTCAGATTCTCATTGACACCTCAAAAATGCTATTAATATTTTTGTACATCTTTAGAATTTGTTTTGCTTAGAACTAATCCCTCTCTTAATGGACCCTCCCTCTACTTTTCCCTCTCCCTTCTCTCCTTTTCCTATTTTCCTATTGAGTAAAATATATTTCTGTATCCAACTGCCTGTGTGCATTCTTCCCTCCTTTGACCAGTTTAGGAAAGTGAGATTCAAGCATCAGAAGCTCTCCCCATACTCTACTCTTCTTTGTTTGCATAGATGTAAATTTGTGTACCCTGATTATGTAGGACAATTTTTCTTTAGCTTTCCTTTCCTTCCTCCTCCTTCCTGCTCCAGCATATTCTTCTTCCCCTCTCCATTATTTTCTGAAGATCATCAATACATAACAGAACCACTCCTAACCCTTATCTAATTGACCTCCCTCTATGAACTTTGAAGATGATAAGCTTCCGAGGGGACAAATGAATCATCTCACCATATTTGAATGTAAGAAGCTGATCTCTGTTTAGTCCTTTTTCATTGTTCATTTGTGTTTACTCTGTTATGTTTCTCTTCATTCCTGTGTTTGAACTGCAAAATTTCCCCAGTTTTGGTCTTTTCATCATGAATGCCTAGAAGTCTTGCATTTAATCAAAGGTCCATTTTCCCCCCTATAGCATTATACTCAATTTTGTGGGTTAAGTTTTTCTTGGCAGTAAGCCTATATCTTTTGCCTTCTGGAAAATCATATTCCATATTCTTTCTCTGTTCCCTTATGATGGTAACTACTAAATCATGTGTAATCCTCACTGTGTCACTTTCGTACTTGAATTCTTTCTTCCTAGCTGCTTGTAGTATTTCTTCTTTGACCTGGGAGCTCTAGATTTTGGCTTGTGATGTTACTGGGGGTTTTCATTTGGGGCTTTCTTTCAGATACTGACTAGTAGATGCTATTTCCACTCTGGCCTCCAGTTCCAAGAGATCTAGTGGTTGTTGTCCTTTGTCCTTGAAGAGGAACAAAGCGACATCACTATGTTGGGGTCGAGGAACAGTGTATCTGACTGTGGTTCATCAGACCAATAGGAGTTCAGAAGGCTTCTACCACAAGTCAAGCACAAATGCAGTTTTCTTTTAAGAGTCCTTGAAACATTTGGTTTTTGTTTGTTTGTTTTGGGGGGCACGGTCATATTGTTTAGAAAGTTCAGTGATTCTTACTTTTTTCTGCTTGATCTGTTTTCCAGGTCAGTTGTTTTTGCTATAATATACCTTCTATTTTCTTCTATTTTTCGGCCTTTTGACTTTGTCTTAATATTTCTTGTTGCCACATGGAGTTACTAGCTTCTCTTTGGTCCATTCTAATTTTCAAGGAGTTTGTGGGTTAGGCAAGAAGTTAATCTCCTCAAAACACAATTTATGTAAGTACAACTATGTAACACTCTTTACACAGATAAAAGCAGATAAATAATTGGAAAGATAGTCACTTCTTAGTCAGTCTATAAGCTTTTATTAAGTGGCACAGTGTAAATGCTAGGGATATAAAGAAAGGCAAAAGATCATCTCTGTTCTCAGGGAGCTCACAGCCTAAAGGGATCAACATGCAACAAGGTGTAAAGAGAATAAATTGGAGATATTCAACAGAAGAAAATTACTAGCATTATGGGGACAGAGAAAACCTTCTTGTAGAAGGTAGGATTTTAGGTGATATTTGAAGGAATCTAGGAAAGCCAGGAGGCTTGCTTAGGAGGGAGAGAGTTCCAGGCATAGAGGATAGATAGTCAATGAAAATGCTCAGAGCAGGGAGGGGTATCTTGTGTGACCAACAGCAACTGGATTGCACAGTATGGGAGTAAGTGAGGGTTAAGAAGACTGGTCAGGCATGAGGGGCCAGGCTATAAAAGGTTTTGAATGCCAAACAGATGATTTCATATTTGATACTAGAGGTGATGGGGGGGGCAGTATACTGGAATTTAACAAATGGAGATGTACTTTAGGAAAAACATTCTGACAATTGAGTGGAGGATAATCTGTTGTGGGGGGACACTTGTAGCAAGGATACTAATTAGCAGGCTATTGCAAGAGTCCAGGTATAAGGTAATGAATGCCTACACCAAGCTAGTGGCGGTATCAAAGGAGAGAGATGGTATATAAAAGAGATGTTATAAAGGTAAAATCAAAAAGACTTGGCAAAAAACAAACTGTGGTATATGAACGTAATGGAATATTGTTGCATCATAAGAAATTATGGGAATCCTGGGCATTATAAACCAAGAGAGAGTGAAGCAAGTAGAATGAGGAGAACTATGTATAAAAGGTCAGTGACACTGCAAAAAAAAAATAATAATAACTTTTAAGTACTTAAAACTCTGATCAACACAATGAATAATCACAGTTCCAGATAACCTATGATGAAGCGAGTTACCCACCTCCTCACAGAGATGCAATGAACACAGAGTTCAGAAAAAGATATTTTATAAATGAAGAGTGCTAGAGAAAATATTTTACAAAGAAATGAGAGTTATGAAGGAGAAACTTAGAAGGAGAATTAATACCTTAGCACAAAGGGTACAAAACCTTACTGAGCAAGCGACAATTGACAACTTGACAATTAGAATGAACCAAATAAAATTAAATTACTCTGAAACAATAAAAAATGATAAAACAAAGCCAAAAGACTGGGGAAAATGGGAGAAATCAATAGATACAGAAAGGAATTTTGACAGGATAAAACACTCATTCCTACTAAATACTAGAAGACAGAGGAATAAATAAACCTTTCCTTAATATAATAAGTACTATCTATCTAAAACCAAGAGCTGACATTATATGTAATAGGGTTAACTTAGAGGACTTTCCAATAAGATCAAGGGTAAATCAAATGTTCATTATTACCACGGTCTTTTGATATAATGCTAAAATGTTAGCTATAGCCATAAGTCAATAAAAAGAAATTGAGATAACAAGCATAGGAAAGGAACCACTTTTTTTCAGATGACATAATAGTTTGATTAGAGAACTTTAGAGAATTTACTAAAAAATGAAAATAAATTAGGCAAAATTATAGAATCTAAAATAAATCCATATGACATCAGAATTTCTGCCTATTACCAACAAAGTCCATCAGGAAGAGATAAAAAGAGAAATTCCCAACTAAAACAACTACAGAGTCTATAAATTACTTAGGAGTCTATTTTCATACCCAAGAACCATAAGAATGCAACTTTATCAAAACACCTTTTATATAAATATAGAACTAAATAATTGGAGAAATAGTAATTGATCACAGGTAGACCAAACCAATAGAATAAAAAGAACAATATTACCTCAATAAATTTGCTTTTTTCAGTACCAAACTAATCAAACTCCACAAAATTAGAAAAAAAACAATAACAAAATTCCTAAAGGGGCAATTTAAGAGTAATAATGTATAAAATGGGAAGGAAAGGGGCCTAACAGTATCAGATCTCAAACTATACTACAGAGCAGAAACGATCAAAATAATTTTCTACTGTTAAGAAAAAGAGGCCAATCAATGAATGCATACAATTTACAGAAGCAGATAAACACAAGAGCTTTATGTTTAATAAATGCAAAGACCCCACTTGCTAATAAGAACTCACCATTTGAAAAAAAAACCAACTTCCTAAAAAACTTAAAATAATTTTGGTAGAAATTAGCCATAAAACAACATCTCATATTATATACTAAGATAAGCTCTAACAGGGTAGGTGACTTGGAAATAAAGGGTGAAATCATAAACAAATTAGATGAACAAAGAAAAGGTTACCTTTTACATTTATGAGCAAGGAAAGAGTTAATGACAAAAAAAGGATAGAGGGGATAATAGAAGATTAAATGAACTTTTGTTCATGTGAAATTTTAAAAGTTTCTGCACAAACAAAATCAATGTAGCTAAATTTTGAAGTGAAATAAATAACTGGGGAAATGTTTGCAGCAAATTTCACTGATAAGGGTTTTATTTCCAAGATAGTTAGGGAACTCATTCAACTGTATGAGAGCTATTTCAGTAGATAAGTGATCAGAGGATAAGAACAAAGGAAACCATACTCATTAGTAATAGCCAATCGAAAAAAAAAAAACTTCTTCAAATTGTCAATAATTAGAGAAATACAAATTAAGGAAATGCTAAGATTCTGCTTTGTACCTATCAAATAGCAAAACTGATAAAAAGAAAAGTGACAAATCCTGAAAGGGCTGTGGGGAAAAAGGTCACATGAATGTACTGTACCTATGAATTGATCCAACCATTCCAGAAAGCAATTTGGAACTATGTTCAAAAGGTTACTAAAATATGCATGATACCCCTTGACATAGGGATGCTGCTTGTAGGCCTACACTCCAAAGAGATCAAAGAAAGAAAAGGACCCACAAGCACAAAAGTATTTGACGTGTGTGTGTGTGTGTGTGTGTGTGTGTGTTGGCAAAGAACTGGAAACTAAGGACTTTGGGGAATGGCTGAATAAATTATAAGATATGAATAGAACATATATTATAGTTCTGTAAGAAGTAATGAAAGAAATGGTTTTGAATAAACCTGGGAAGACTTGTATGAGCTGCTGAAGGGAAGGGATAAGAACCAGGAGAACAATATAGGCAATAACAATAATATTGAAAAGAAGAAACATTGAAAACCTTCAGAACTCTGGTCAACACAAAGACCAACCATGATTCCAGAGAACCAGTGGTATGATGCTAAACATTTAACAGCCAGCTCTCTGAAAAAAAGACCTCCTAATACAATTTTAATTTTAATATGCATTATTGACACTTCCCCCATCACTTTAAGTCTAGACAATCACATCAGTAAAAATCTAAACCTTATTTGTAGCATTTGCCAATTTTCAAGGTGTAAATGCTCACTTTGAAAATTTACTCTGGGTAGCTGGTTTGAGCTGACTGACACACTGCGGCCTGTAATAAAACATTGTATATACCTTTTCATAGAGAAATGATAGAATCAGGGTACAAATTGAGACATATTTTAGAGACAACATGGGGAATTTATGTTGCTTGTGTATTTGTGTATTATGTTTTTCCTTTGAGGACTGGACGAGAACCTGCCAGCTTTCTGCTCCTGACTCTAGGTGATTGTTTGACAGACTCAGGAGGGAGCTGGGACCAGGGAAGAGGATCCAGGGAATCAGAGAGACTACCCAGAGTCAAAATGAAGA
>JAQQSW010015049.1:0-11973 GCA_028646575.1 Pseudocheirus occidentalis | reverse complement strand
AAAAAAAACAGAACAGGCAGTTTTCAGAAGAAGAAATGAAAGTTATAGTCATATAAAAATACTCTAAATCAAAACTGATTAAAGAAATGGAATGAAAATTTCAGAAATTCAAAAAAATTCAAAAATGAAAAATAACTGTGTGATACTACCTCACAACTATCAGATTGGCTAACCTAACAGAAAAAGAAAATGCCAAATGCTGAAGGGGATGTAGACAAATTGCAGCACTAATATACTATTTTTTTTTTTTTTGCTTTTTGGAGGGCAGTTGGGGTTAAGTGACTTGCCCAAGGTCACACAGCTAGTTTTTTGTGTTTGTTAAGTGTCTGAGGCTGGATTTGAACTCAGGTACTCCTGACTCCAGGGCTGGTGCTCTATTCACTGCGCCACCTAGCGGCCCCAGCACTAATATTGATGGAGTTGTGAACTAGTCCAATCATCTGGAGAGCAATTTGGGACTATACCCCAAGGGCCATAAAAATGCACATAACCTAGCAATAGGTTTATAGCAGTAGGTCAAGCAAAAGGGAAAATTACTTATTTGTACAAAATATTTATAGGATTCCTTTAGGGGTGGCAAAAAATTGGAAATCAGTGGGATGTCATCAATTGGGGAATGGCTGGACAAGTTGTGATGTATGATTGGTATGAATGAGAAGCAGGATACGTTCAGAAAAAAAGAACAATCCTGGAAAGACACATAAATTCATGAAAAATGAAGTGAGCAGAACAAGGAGAACACTATACACAGTAACATCAATTTTGTAAGGATGATCAATTGTGAAAGACTTAGCTACTGTATTCAAGGCAATGATCCAAGACAATTCCAGAGAACCCATGATAAAAAACATGCCATCCACCTCACAGAGGGAACTGATAAAATTATAATGCAGATCGATGCATACTTTTTATAAATTTTATTTTTATTGCCTTTTCTTTTCTTTTCTTTTCTTTTTTCTTTTCCTTTCTTTTCTTTTCTTTCCTGTCATAGCAGCTTTATTGGGGACAGACAGAAAGTACCAGGGGATTAGGAGCTGGCATTGGGGCCCTTCTTCTTGCCAAAGGTCGGCACTATGTTGACAAAGCGTCGATTGTACTGCATCCACTTCGAGGGTGGAGAGGTGCTCCACTCCGCACAGCCCCAAGATGGCTTCATCCTCCAGCGGGGAGACCCCTAGAAGCAGGACCTGGTGCTCTGGGGCGATGCCCTCCAGGGACGCCACATGGGTCTTGATCTGGGCATCAGTCTCTGCCTGGTCACCTCGAGAGTGTGCAGAGGCTGCCAGCAGACAAACAGCTGCATGGTGGCGACTCGCATGCTAGTCCTACTTCTGCCGCAGCGAAGATAGAGACCAGAAAAAGGTCTTTGTTTTCTTTTGTACTATGATTATGGAAATAAAATAATAGGTTATAACACATAATAAATAGAATAAGAGAATGAATATCAAAGAGATCGCATTCTTAAAGAGTAGGGAGGGGACTGAAGAGGGTAGGAGAGAATTTGGAACTCAAAACTTTTTTTTAAAAGAGGATTAAACATTTTTATATGCAATTGAGAAATACTTAACAAAATAATTTTTAATTAAAAAAAAAGATCATTAGACTGAGATCCTGACTAGGTTCCTGAGCTGCCACTATTGGATCACTATGTGACCATACTGTTTAAAAGTCACTTTATTTTTCTCTGCCTCAGTTTCTTCACTTGAAAAATGAGGAGCTTGGAGTCTAAACACCATTTTACCCTAAGATGCTATGATTCCCTTCTAAGTGAAGTCACTCACACCATTCTTTTATGTCACCAACATTTGCTGCTGCCTTGTAGGAACTCAATTGCCTTTAGCTTGCTAGAGTTCTTCCATGACAACTAAGAGTATTCCAATAATTTCACTGTGGCTAGAAAAGAGTGTTACAGACTGAAGCAAGCTCAGGACAAAATAAACCATTATGAGGTTCTGGCTCCAAGCAGAATGTTTTTGATGTGGGTCTAGACCTGGAGATTAAATAAGGGCTATCAAGATTTAAGTCAGGAGAAGGCTTCTAGGCAGAAGACTCAGATAAAGATTTAGTTTCCAAGATGCAGAACCAGATAAATTCTGTCTATTTTTTTAGAGAAGGAGAATTAATACCTCTTCATTCCTGAGATGGAAGCTGTCAGCCAGAGAGAGCTCAATTATGCCAGGCTACCAACCAGAAACACTCTCTTCTGGCAAAAGCACTGTCATTCACTTAGCTGGTAAAGAATCTATCTTAAATTTAGAATTGAGAGACTAATTTTCCCTACAAGCCAATTTTAGGGAAAATTAAAAAGAAAAAAACTTCTTAAAATCCTGAATAAAAAAGATAAAATTGGCAATAAATCTCACTTCCTACCTTGTGACAGAATTGAGTGCAATTAATAAGCAACCTGTATATAAGCCCCACAGAGCTCTGGACAGAGTTCTACTTGCGTTTTTGGAAACTCCTTCAAGCAAAGGTCATGCTATCTCACAGTTGTAGTTAGACATTTCCCAAGGTTGAATGATTCATGAATCTTGGATTTTTTCTAGTTTTACCACATTTATCACATTAGCTAAGAGACCTACAGATTACAGTAATAAAAGTTTTTATGTATATGATACTTTCCATCTGACAAAAGCTCAAAATTATGAACCACAAAAATGCTGGAGAAGGGTAAATTTTCAATAGCAAAGGGCACATGAAATGGCACCATGGGAAACCTTGTTTTGGTTGAGGGTATTGTAAACTTCTACTATTGTACAATGGGTCATAGGGCATTTGATGAAAACACACAGACTGACTGCTTCTTAAATTTTATATCCTCACTGAAACACTTTCCAACAGTCCATTGCCCAGTACAGATTTGATCTGTCACACAATGATGAAGGGCAAAATAGAGCACATATAATCTGAACAGCCAAAGCATTAGAACTTTTAAAATGTTGCGACATTTAAAAGGTGGAAATTTACAACACATGAACTTAGGAAGCACATTTTAATAAGAAATATGGCCACTCCCTAAGTCAAGAGTACTGTTATTCAAAGTTCAAAGCAACTTCAAGATCAATTGTTCTAGTTCACTGTTTTTAAGCATGTCTATGCATATCTCTATTTTTATCAATAAAGGTGTGGAAAACTTTTCAAAAGTTATTCAGTCAGTAAGTAGGGGATAGGTAAGGATGGAATTATAGAACACCATTCACCTACTAACTCAACAGACACCCCCCACACCTCAGCAGCTTGGAGCCTCACTAACCTCTTCATATCTACTCCTAGGATATGCAGCCAAGACCTGGGCCAGTCCTGTAGGATTAGTGGCAGCGACCTAAGTATCCACTGAGAGAGACCCTAGGACTCCACCTCACCCTCTTCAGTGGCTACTTAGAAAATCTCCCATCTGTTATCAGGGACCCTGGTACCTGGCCCCAGATAATCTGGCATACCAAAATCCGCATAACACTTTCTTAGAGTCCCAGTGACCCTGATGAGGAACTCATCTCTAACTCCATTTAGTTTCTTTGAGGCCCTTGAACCCATGCACAGTGACATCATCACCAACCTTTGAATTTTAGGTTTAACTTGCTCCCTTGTACCCACTATGTAACTGAGAATAGAGGAACTAGATACTTTGATCCATCTCGGGATTTGAACTTGATACTTGGTAGAAGACCACAGGAGCTTTGGCCAGAGTCTTCATTCCTTTCTACCATCTCTAGTAGATCCTGGAGAAGCTGAGTACCCTGGTAGAGGGGGAGGGTATATCAGGCTCCAGCTATCAAGTATGGTTGGAAGCAGAAACAAATTTCTTTCCACAGTGGCCTAGGTTAGGATTTAGGAATGTCTTTACTTTATCCGTGTGTCCATTCCATGCAAATCACTTGGTATTTAGGTACACATAGCTGAGGGGAGAGGGTTGATTCTTAACCAAATAAGAAATATACACATTTATAAATGATAAAATAAAACAAATTTTCAACTACATAAGACTAAAAAAACTTTTACAGAAATAAAATTAATGTAAATATGATCAAGAAGAAAATGGTTGAATAGAAAAAATTTATTTAAAATATCTATCAGAAGGGTTTTATATGCAAAATATATAGGAAACTACTACAAACATATGAAACCCAAAGCTTTTTCTCTGTGGTTAAGTGTTCAAAAGACATTTCAGATTTCAGAGCTGGAAGAGACTTGATGGATCATAGATCTTAGAACTGAATGGAACCTCAGAGGCCTTCTAGTCTAATACTCTCATTTTACAAGTGAGGAACTGGGGCCCAAAATGAAAGGTGACTTGCCCATTCGCATACGAAAAGTAAGAAGCAAAAAATTTCATAAGAATTGTAACTTGTTAGCAACCATATGAAAGATTACTCTCAATCATTAATAATGGAAATTAAAATCAAAACAACTTTGACATATCATTTCTCACTTCAAAAATTAGTCAGTATGACATTAGTAGAAAGTTAGACACATTATAGTTCAGCTGGTGGGGCAGTGGAATGATTCAACCATTCTGGAAGGAATTTGAAATTATACCAATAAAATGACTAAATATCCCTAGTTTTTCACCCAGAGGTTCCACTACTGGGTTAATATTCCAAGGACATCAATGACAAGAAGAAAGGCCTCATATATGTTCACAATATTTATAGAAATTCTTTTCATAGTAGCCAAGATCTGGAAACAAAGTACATGTCCATCGACTGAGGAATTACTGAACAAGATGTGGTACATGAATGTAAGAGAGTATTACTTTCTGTAATAAATGAGTATTATGAGTGATGAGCACTGCAACTAATGCAAAGTAAAGTAAGTAGAACCAAGGAAATGTACAAAATGGCAACAACATAAATGGTTAGGACAACAAAACAATTGATACTGAGTGTTATGAAATTATGATGACCAAGCTTGTACCCACAGAAGAGACAAGATTCTTTTCCCATATTTTGTAAAAGTGGAGAACTTATGAGTATAAAACTTTACATATGATATCAGATTTTTTTCTGTGTTTTAGCTTGACTGAACTTTTTTCTCCCTTTTTTCTTCCTTGTTATAAGGGAGTAGCTTTCTGGGAGAGATAAGAACAAAGAATCACAGGTGATATAAAAACAAAATACTGAATAAATTTTATTATTAAAATAAGCTATTGGGGCAGAGGCAAGATGGCAGCATAGAAGCAGCAAGGTTTTGCAGCTCCCACATAGTTACTTTAAAAACTGATAAAATATGACTCTAAACAAATTGTTAGGGCTCCAAAATTCACAAAAATATTGAAAACACATCTCTTGCTGAAGGCAACTCAGCACAAAGGGCTCATCAAAGCAGGCTGAGAGCCAAAACCAGCCCAGCCCGAAACCACGGCCTGGCCCCAGGGTGGTCAGGAGGAGCTGCAGCTGGAGTCTTCAGGAGAGCAGATCAGCAGCAGTGGTGGCAGTTTCGAGATTTATCAAATCAGGAGAAATACAGACTAAGCGAAAGGTCAGTGGAATTCATTTATATTTGGGGGAGAAAAGTAGTCTAGCCAAACTGCCCCCAGGTCAAGGAAGCAGCAGAAATGGTAGCCACCTCCACCCTGCTGCTTCAGAGCTCCTGGCCTGCAGACTGCAGGGGGGCCAAGAATTACCTACCTAGCAAAACTGAGTATAATGTTCCAGGGGAAAATATGGTCATTCAGTGAGATGTAGGACTTTCAAGCATTCTTGCTGGAAAAACCAGAACTGAACAGAAAATTTGACATTCAAACACAAAAAGCATGAGAAGGTAAACATGGGAAAGAAATCATAAGGAACTTATAAAAGTTGAACTCTTTACATGCCAATATGGAAAAAATGATAATAGTAACTTATGAAACTTTTCTCAGTATGAGGATAGGTGAAGGGAATACAAATGAATGTATACGTATGCATACACATATGTCCATATGCATATGAATACATATCTGAGTATGTGTGTATATGAGTTCATAGAGGACACAGGATCAATTGAATAGGAAAGGATGATACTTTAAAACGTGTAGAATGAGAGAAGACAGTGAGAGACAGAATGGGGTTAATCATCCCATATAGAAAAAGCAAGGGATAACTGTTACAGTGGAAGGGAAGAACAGGAAGGCAAAAGGGAAAGGACCAACTTTGCTCTCATTGAATTTGGCTTAGGGAAGAAATGACAAACTCTAAACTGGGTATCTTGCCACACAGGAGAGAAGGAGGGATGGGGATGAGAGGCAGGATGATGGAGGGGAAGGCAGAGTTGGGGGGAGGGTGGCTGGAAGTACACACTTCAGTAAGAGGACAGGGATGGAGAACAGAATGGGGGGGCAGATAGGAAGGACAGACATATAATCGGTCTCTCACAATATGTCCATTGTGGAGATGTCCTGAATAATTACACATGTACAGCCTGTATTGAATTGCTTGTCCTTCCAGTGGGGGTGGGTGACGAGGGAGGAACCAAAAGAATCAAGAATTTAAAGTTTAATTTAATTTAAATTAAATTTGAATTAAATTAAAAATTTAAAATGTTAATATATGTGTGTATATATACATATACATATATATATAATTATTGTTATTAACTACATGCAACTGGGAATAAAGATATACAGGCACTGGGATAAGGAGACTCACCCTGCCCTACCAGAAAGTTAGAGGGGGGATGGAGGAGGACATAGGAGAGAGCCGATTGGGGAAGGGGCTTTACAGTGGGATCACTCTTCTGGGATTGAGGGTAGGGGAAAGATGGAGAGAAAATTTGTAACTCAAAATCTCATGGAAATGAGTGATGTAAACAAGAAATTAAATAAAATAATTCAAAAAGAAAAAAATAAGCTATTATTATTCTAAGAATAGGTAGGAAGCCTCCAACTCTAAGACCAAAGATCCCTAGGTCTTTTTCCCCTTCATATGCTCTACTAGTCAGACATTCTGGTTTTCTTCCTGTTCTGCAAATGGGATATTCCACCCCCCCCAACCCATCTCTATGCCTAAGTATTGGGTGTCACAGAATCTTAAATTGTGTTCTTTCTTAGCCTCTGTCTCACAAAATCACTAATTTTGTTCATGATTCAGTTCAAGTGTTAGCTTCTATATGAAATGTCTTTTCTGATCTCACAGATACTAGTGTCAACTCCCCGAAATAAAACTGTATCTATTTTATATACCTATGTATGTATATATTGCTTAAAAATAAAATATCTATTTTATATACCTACATATGTACATGTTGCTACATACCTATATATGTACATGTAGGCTTCTTGGGGACAAGGATGCTTTCATTTTTATGTTCATATCCCTAGAGCCTAGGACAGTGCTTGGAATATAATAGACAATTAATTGCTATTGTCTTTGTGCTGGAAGAAGACCAAAATGACATCACTATTTTTGGGTTGATGTACAGTCTGTTTGATTGTGACTGATTAGACCAATACAAGCTCTGAAGGCATAGTTCAACCATAAATAGTCCAGATGAACATTTGCGATAGAGATGTCTCTAAATTTGTGTATCACATTTCTTTTGCACTATTGCAATTCTATTTTGCTAATAGAGTGTAGTACCTTCTTTGATGTGGACATGACATGCTAGATGGTCCTGAGTGCCTAGATGTTCTGAGACATCTCCCATGTCTTACAACCAATACCAAAGTTCTTCAGAGAGACAATTAATAAATGCTTATTGATTAATTAAAAGAGATGCATGTCAGATCAAGACAACTCTGAGGTACCATGTCACACCTATAGGACTGGTTAATATGACAAAAAAAGAAAATGATGGATACTGGAAAGCACTAACTAATGCATTGTTGGTAGAGTTGTGAACTTACCTAACCATTCTTGAGAGTCATTTGGAACTATGACCAAAAGGCTATAAAATTATGCATGCACTTTGAACCAGTAATACCACTTTTGGTTCTATATCCTCACAGCCAAAAAAAGGGGGAAAGGACCTATCTATACAAAATTTTTATAGCAGCACTTTTTGTGATAGCTAAAAATTGGAAATCGAAGGGATGCCCAACAATTGGGTAATGACTAAATAAGCTGTGGTGTATGATTGTGATGGAATATTATTGTGCTATAACAAATGACGAGCACGCTGATTTCAGAAAAACCTGGAAAGACTTACATGAACTGATGCATAGTGAAGTGAACAGAACCAGGAATATATTGTACATAGTAACAGCAATATTGTTTAATAAAGAATTGTGAATGACTAAGCTATTCTCAGCAATACAATGATCTAAGACAGTTCCAAGGGACACACTACCTACCTCCAGAGAAAGAACTGATACTGTTTGAATACTCATTGGAGTATGCTATTTTTCACTTTCTTTTATTTTTTCTTTTGTTTAAATATTCTTATAAAAATGACTAATATGGAAATATTTTGCATAATTACATATGTATAACCTATCTCTAATTGCTTATCATCTCAGGAACAGGGACGGGGAAGGGGAGGGATAGAATTTGAAACTCAAAATTTTACATAAAGGTGTTAAAAAATTGAAAATAAAAAGCATTCATGTCTACTTGAATCTTTGACTCCAAAAAATGTACAGCATAATTCAGTTTAACAAATAAGCATAACTTTTATAGACTGAATATTTTATCTATATATTTATATAACTGCCTTTAAAATTTGTTCCTATGCTAATTATTAAAATTAATTTCAAAATGTTACCAAGTTCTTAGGAACATTTAAAATTATTTCTTTTTCTCGAATAATGTTAATGATACAAGTATGAGGGGGATATGCAAAATTTATTATGTTAAAAAGAAATTCCCATACTTACAAAGTTGGGAACCACTGAACTACAGAGAGAAATGACAATAATGTAGAAGGTAACAGTAAGAGTTAGTAATGATGAGTTCTAAAAAGAGGCCATGCTTAGAAAGGTGAATGACAACCATGTTGTTCTGCTAAAGGTGAAGCTTATACCACCTGACTGGAAGCCCTTCATGCCCTTTGTCTCCAAATCTCCATCACTGCTAGTAAGACTGTGGGTCAGGGTTTAAATATTCTACCAGGAAGTGAGAGCTGCTATTGTCAGTTTCCCAACTTTTCCTTCTCTCCTGGATGTCCTGTAGAAATCTGAAACACAATGTACTCCGATCTTTCCTATTAAACCCATCCTTCTTCAAAACTTTTCTATTACTCTTGAAAGCAGCACCATACTTCCAGTTAGTTATCCAGGTTTACAACCAAGGTGAAATCTTCTATTCTTCACTCTCACTCACCTCACATAATCAGTTGTCATATTTTGTAATTTCTGTCTCCACAGCATCCTCCCTTCTCGTCACTCACACAGCCTTCTAATTCAGGGCCTTATAATTTCTTTCTTGAGCTTCTGTAATGTTTTCTTACTTGAACACACATTCCTGACTCTTCTAGGCCAAGTACTGCATAGCTGCCAAAGTGATTTTCCCCAAGCGTATTTCTGACAATTTCCCTCCTAGTGGTTCCATAAAATCTAAGATCAATTATAAACTTCTCTGTTTAGCATTTAAATTCTTCATAACCTCACTCTTTACTTTCTTTTTCCTCATGCCTCTCTATGCATTCTAAAGTTCCACCATGCTGGTTTACTTGCTAATCCTTGCATAGGACCCTCAATGTCCCCACTCTATACTTTTGAGCTGGTTACCCTGCCCTATGTCTGTAATGTTCTTTTCCGTCACTATTGCTTCTTAGATTTTCTGGCTTCCCCTTCAGTCAGTAAGTCATCTAGCATTTATTAAGCATCTAGTATGTTAAAGGCTCCCTGCTAAGAGCTGAGATTACAAAGGAAAAAAGCACAAAATTTCCCAATCTCAAGGAGCTCACAATCCAATGAGGAACACAACATGCAAACAACTATATACAAACAAGATATATACAAGATACATTGAAGATAATCTCAGAGGGGAAAAGACTAAGATTAAGTAACACTGGGAAAGGCAGAAGGTAGGACTTCAGCTAAGACATGTCAAATGCTACTTTCTATAGGAGGGCATTCCTTGTCCCTCCCCAGTTCCTTCCCCTCTGAGGCTACCCTATATCTATTTGAAAATATTTTGTATATATCTCTCTGCATGTAATCACCTTGAGAGCAAGGACTATTTTAAGTTCTTCTTTGTATTCCCAATGCTTTTACACATAGTAGGAGACATATAAATACCTATTCACTGATTGATTGATTTACTGATTACTGTCCTTAGAAAGTCTGGCCTGTGTCAAACTGGGTGTACCAAGCTATAAAAATTGGAATTGAGGCTGGGGATTAGGAGTACAGAGCATAAGAAGTAAGGGGTACAATTTATCTTGACCTTTCTGGAAGACGTTTGGTTAAAATAGAACAACAAGGGAAAAGGAAAACTGTCAAGGTCCAAAATACCTAGAAATAAATAAAGGAAATAGAGCTCCCTGTGGAGACTGAGACTAGGCTTTTTCATGACTGGAATGGACAACTTTAGACAGACTGAATATTCCTGCACTGGGCCAAGACTCATGAAGGCTACCCAGGGTTTCCTCTCAGCCCTACCTTCTAAAACCAAATGCCATGCTGCTCAGTCTTCTCCACCCACAACAGTATTATATCAGCATGTCCTAAAGCAGGAGCCAAAACTCAATATTAATCACCTGCTTAGCTGTCAAGAGCTCAGCCATCTGTGGTTGACTGTATTAAGTGTTTAAGAAATGAGAAAGCACTGATGGGGCTGGTGAGGCGCTCAAATTTTGGAGAAAAGTACAAAGAAAGGAATACATAATATTGCAAAGAATTAAGAGCTTCCCGTGTGCAGTAGCCTCTCTTAATGTTGAGGTGGTTTTGGAATACTGTCACAAGCATGGCTTTCTTATCTCTCCCACCTTTGGGGAATTTGGTATTAGGAAGAAACCGTAGAAACTGGACAGTATGTCAGGCATAGAAAGAGTTTAAACAAAGGAATGAAATTTTGTACTCATAAAATGTTAGTGATGGAGGAGACCTCAAAGAAAAGCTAGTTTCAACTCCTTATTTTACAAATGAGGAAACAAAAGCTGAGTTTTTAAATTTACTTTTTATTGTAATGCTCCATTCTAATGAAGTTAGCACCAGAGGGGAAGCTATTTCTGTCAAAGAAGGCAAGCCTAGTATTTTTATGGTTCAACAAATACTAAAATTAAAGCACTGCAACAGAATCACTTTCCCTCCCCATCCCTGGCTCAACCGTTCCTCCTCAAAGATTTAGATATACTCCAAGATACTTCATTCCATGTTTTAGTAACTCGATTTGTTAGGAAATATTCTTTTAAATGAAGCTTAAGTCTTACTTTCTCTAATTTCTACCTAGTGGTCCTAGTTTTGCTCCTCAGGACCAAGTAAAAAATTAAATATTGCTTCCTTGTGACAGATCTCCAAATACTTGAAAAGAACTACCGTGTCATCCTGAAATCTTAAAGCGTCTCTACAAGTTTGATATCCCCAGTTTCTTGAAATATAGATCCTCATGCAGCATTGTCTTCATTTACTTCAAAATGCCTTTTTTGTGTTCTCTGAATTCATTCCAGCTTGCATATTGTATTTCCTATTAGGTGTTATACAGAATGGAATTCAATAATGCAAACAGCATCATAAAAGTATTATTTATAATGTTTCTCTGTGAACAAGGGCTTCTGATGTTCTTCTAACATTTTTCAGACCTCACTTTATCTTCAAATTATGTTCAAATAATGAGCCCTCAACACCTGTAGGGATAAGGTCCTAAATCATGGATACTTAATAAAGTGTTGCTGACACTTGACTGACCAAACAGGAACTATGACTTTGCTTATATGTTCCAGAACTATACCTTCAGACAGTTAAGATAGTATCATCTCCATTTCACAGATGAAGCAATCCTTTTTTTATTGACTTGTTTGTTTACTTTTAGTTTCCAAGATTCAGTTCCAGAATCACTTGAGTTTCAGATTTTTCTCCCCTTCCTCCCCATCCCCCACCCCCACCATGGTGGCATA